>MU106166.1:136830-149065 GCA_012274485.2 Sinapis alba | reverse complement strand
GTGGAAACCACAGTGAAGAGGAGAAAGAAGTCTCAGATTGCTTACCATGGTTGAAAGACCAAGGAAAAACAAAGCTGTTGGAAAAATATGAGAGTTCTTTTCTTTGTTTTGAATTTTTACCTGAAGTTATACCTGATTGTCATCAACTAAACTGCTTTGAACCGGTGCAACCGAGTAGCATTGATTTAGTGTCTCAGGTCTTAGAAGAAAACCCAGCAGAAGAAGCACAAAAGAGTTCACCACCAGAAGAAAAGTTGGAGCATTCCAACACTGAAGCAGAAACAGATGCTCAGTCATTCTCTTTGAACCCTCAAGAGCACTGTAAGGATCTTGATATGGTTAATTTTGTGCCTGAAATGTTTGTTATGATTAGTTCAAGTGATGTAAAACGTTTTGGTCTTGAAAAATTGAAAGAATTTTGTTTCTCAGACTCGGTTTTTGATAACATGATTCATTCTGTTAAGAAACTTGAACTAGATAAATTTTCTGAAGAAAAACGTTTTTCCTGTGATAGTGACATCAATCCTAGTCTTGTTTTGAGTTTTGATCAGTTTATGGAACATAACAAAGGCCTTAATCACCCTGAAAAGAAACTAGAGCTTGTTCTGCAACAACCTGATTTCTGTTTCAAAAAACCTTGTGATTCTTTTACTTGCTTTAAAGATAATGGCTTTGATCTGAGTTTTTATAGTCATGAACTGATCACTGGTGATTTGTTTGCATCTGCTTATGCCATGAGCGAACCTAGAAAGTTGCAGGAAATGAAAGCACTTAGGGCTGAAACCGAGTTTGTTCTTGATTCTGATTTGAAACTTGCTCACGTTTGTTCTAAAACTGATAAATCTTGGTTTGTTTTGAGATCATGCTTGCAGAATGATGTTGTTTTGAGCTTTAAGGATATATTAGTGTACAACACTTTTTTTGATAAGCATGATGATTCTTGGTTAAGTAATTCTCAGTGTGAACTTGATCTTTTGTGTTCTGAATCTGAGAAACTTATGTATGTTCTGAAGTGGTTCTTTAGGAACTATGCTATCACGTGCTTTGTAACCATTCTGGTTTACAACACTTACTTTGATAGACATTTTGAAAGTCAGAAACAAGTGAAAAATGTTCTTAGAAAGAAACTCTTTGTTATTGATCAGATAAAGAACATGTCTTGCACAAATAACACTGGATATGCAAGCTTTGTTTTGAGTATCCAGGAACAGCAGGATGAGTCTCAGAAGATTGCAAGGAATAATAGCAAATGAAAATCTTATAAGCCTGAGATTTGGAGGTGGAAGTACTTGAGAAAAATGTATTCAAAACTCCAAGGAAGTTTCTGTCCAAAATCTTACTTTGATGTTGCTTTCATGCTTATTTTCTTGATCATTTGTCTTGCTTCTTACTTGTTTCCTTTTGATGTGGGAAATACAGATTTGAGGACAAATCTTTTCAAAGGAGGAGGGGATGATGCAACCATGGTTGAACCAGCTGACTATTCAACCAAGGATAAGCCTGGATGGATGAATGGAAAGCTTGGAGATAAACTAGAGGCTGCAATAGAGCATAAAGATCTTATATTTGCAATGAAGAACAAGTTAAACAAGCTTGAAAAGTTATGGATCAGACTTATAGAAGAGTTGGGTCATTATTAGCCCAAAAGGAGATCAAATAAAGTTGGAAATCAAGCCAAACTAAATCAACTCTTCACTTATTCAGTCTTTAGACTTGAATAAGATATTTTCTCTTTTATTTTTATCATTTTTGAAATTATATGTCTTTTGGACCTTTCATTTTCTGTTTTGCTACTTATACTCTTTTTGGTGTTTCAGAAACATTAATTACTCTTTTTATCAAAAACTCTCTCTAATTTTGTGAATCCTTTGTTCATCTTTGAACACTGATTGCTAGGAGTTCATTCTCTGCAAGCAACCTGTCTTTGATCAAAAACAGAGTTCATTCTCTTGATCTAGACAATTCTACACAAGATTTGATCAATCCATAGATCATTTTTGAAGATCATCCAATCAATCCATCCATCATCATCAAAATCAACCCCTAACTCTCTCAAACCATCTGATCATCCTTCATAGAATCAGGGACAAAAAGGATCTCCTCACAAGGGATTCATCATCATCCTTCATAGAATCAGGGACAAAAGGATCTCATCATAAGGGATTCATCAGAGAGTATTCATGAAGTTGAATAAATCCCAAAGGAGTTATGTTTAAGAAGTTATTCCACTTTCTAATCAGGATATCAATGTTTAGCATGTTTGGACATATGTCAAGTTCTTCAAGCTTCTAACCAAAGCAGGATGAATCACTATGTAAGAAGCTTGATTTGGAACAATTATTCAATGGAGAGTATCCATGAAGTTGAATCAATCCCAAAGGACTTATGTTTAAGAAGTTATTCCACTTTCTATTCAGGATATCCATGTTTAGCCTGTTTGGACATATGGCAAGTTCTTAAAGTTTCTAATTAAACCAAGATGAATCACTATGTAAGAAGCTTGATTTGGAACCAATATTCAGTGGAGAGTATCCATGAAGTTGAATAAATCCCAAAGGAGTTATGTATAAGAAGTTATTCCACTTTCTAATAAGGATATCCATGTTTAGCATGTTTGGACATATGGCAAGTTCTTCAAGCTTCTAATCAAACCAGGATGAATCACTAAGTAAGAAGTTTGATTTGGAACCATAAATCAATGGAGATTCTTTCATGAAGTTGAATAAATACCATAGGAGTTATGTTGAAGAAGTTATTCCACTTTCTAATCAGGATATCAATGTTTAGCATGTTTGGACATATGGCAAGTTCTTCAAGCTTCTAATCAAACCAGGATGAATCACTATGTAAGAAGCTTGATTTGGAACAATTATTCAGTGGAGAGTATCCATGAAGTTGAATCAATCCCAAAGGAGTTATGTTTAAGAAGTTATTCCACTTTCTATTTAGGATATTCATGTTTGACCTGTTTGGACATATGACAAGTTCTTGAAGCTTCTATTCAAACCAGGATGAATCACTATGTAAGAAGCTTGATTTGGAACTAATATTCAGTGGAGAGTATCCATGAAGTTGAATAAATCCCAAACGATTTATGCTTAAGAAGTTATTCCACTTTCTAACAGAATATCCATGTTTAGCATGTTTGGACATATAACAAGTTCTTGAAGCCTCTAATCAAACCAGGATGAATCACTATGTAAGAAACTTTCTTTGTAACCATTATTCAGTGGAAAGTATCCATGAAGTTGAATAAATCCCAAAGAAGTTATGTTTAAGAAGTTATTCCACTTTCTAATCATGATATCCATTGTTTAGCATGTTTGGACATATGTCAAGTTTTTCAAGCTTCTAACCAAACCAGGATGAATCACTATGTAAGAAGCTTGATTTGGAACCATAATTAAGTGGAGAGTATCCATGAAGTTTAATAAATCCCAAAGGAGTTATGTTTAAGAAGTTACTCCACTTTCTAACAGAATATCCATTTTTTGCATGTTTGGACATATGACAAGTTCTTGAAGCTTCTAATCAACCAGGATGAATCACTATGTAAGAAGCTTGATTTGGAACCAATATTCGGTGGAGAGTATCCATGAGGTTGAATAAATCCCAAAGGACATATGTTTAAGAAGTTATTCCACTTTCTAATCAGGATATCCATGTTTAGCATGTTTGGACAGATGACAAGTTCTTGAAGCTTCTAATTAAACCAGGATGAATCACTATGTAAGAATCTTGATTTGGAACCATTATTCAGTGGAGAGTATCCATCTAGTTGAATAAATCCCAAAAGAGTTATGTTTAAGAAGTTGTTCCACTTTCTAATCAGGATATCCATGTTTAGCATGTTTGGACATATAGCAAGTTCTTCAAGCTTCTAATCAAACCACGATGAATCACTATCTAAAAAGCTTTATTTGGAACCATTATTTAGTGGAGAGTATAGATGAAGTTGAATAAATCCCAAAGGAGATATGTTTAAGAAGTTATTCCACTTTCTAATCAGGATATCCATGTTTAGCTTGTTTGGACATATGACAAGTTCTTCAAGCTTTTAATAAAACCAGGATGAATCACAATGTAAGAAGCTTGATTTGGAACCATTATTCAGTGTAGAGTATCCATGAAGTTGAATAAATCCCAAAGGCGTTATGTTTAAGAAGTTATTCCACTTTCTAATCAGGATATCCATGTTTAGTATGTTTGGAAATATGGCAAGTTCTTCAAGCTTCTAATCAAACTAGGATGAATCACTATGTAAGAAGTTTGATTTGGAACCATTAATCAATGGAGATTCTTTAATGAAGTTGAATAAATACCATAGGAGGTATGTTGAATAAGTTATTCCACTTTCTAATCAAGATATCCATGTTTAGCCTGTTTAGACATATGGCAAGTTCTTCAAGCTCTTAATCAAACCAGGATGAATCACTATGGAAAAAGCTTGATTTGGAACCATTATTCAGTGGAGAGTACCCATGAATTTGAATAAGTCCAAAAGGAATTATGTTTAAGAAGTTATTCCACTTTTGAATCAGGATATCCATGTTTAGCATGTTTGGACATATGGCAAGTTCTTCAAACTTCTAATCAAACCAGGATGAATCACTATGTAAGATGCTTTATTTGGAACCATTATTCAGTGGATAGTATCCATGAAAGTGAATAAATCCCAATGGAGTTATGTTTAAGAAGTTATTCCACTTTCTAATCAGGATATCCATGTTTAGTCTGTTTAGACATATGGCAAGTTCTTCAAGCTTCTATTCAAACTAGGATGAATCACTATGTAAGAAGTTTGATTTGGAACCATTAATCAATGGAGATTCTTTCATGAAGTTGAATAGATACCATAGGAGTTATGTTGAAGAAGTTATTCCACTTTCTAATTAGGATATCAATGTTTAGCATGTTTGGACATATGGCAAGTTCTTCAAGCTTCTAATCAAACCAGGATGAATCACTATGTAAGAAGCTTGATTTGGAACAATTATTCAGTGGAGAGTATCCATGTAGTTGAATAAATCCCAAAAGAGTTATGTTTAAGAAGTTGTTCCACTTTCTAATCAGGATATCCATGTTTAGCCTGTTTGGACATATAGCAAGTTCTTCAAGCTTCTAATCAAACCACGATGAATCACTATGTAAAAAGATTTATTTGGAACCATTATTTAGTGGAGAGTATAGATGAAGTTGAATAAATCCCAAAGGAGATATGTTTAAGAAGTTATTCCACTTTCTAATCAGGATATCCATGTTTAGCTTGTTTGGACATATGACAAGTTCTTCAAGCTTTTAATCAAACCAGGATGAATCACAATGTAAGAAGCTTGATTTGGAACCATTATTCAGTGTAGAGTATCCATGAAGTTGAATAAATCCCAAAGGCGTTATGTTTAAGAAGTTATTCCACTTTCTAATCAGGATATCCAAGTTTAGGCTGTTTGGACATATGGCAAGTTCTTCAAGCTTCTAATCAAACAACGTAAATCACTATGTAAGAAGCTTGATTTGGAACCATTAATCAATGGAGATTCTTTCATGAAGTTGAATAAATCCCAGAGGAGTTATGTTGAAGAAGTTATTCCACTTTCTAATCAGGATATCCATGTTTAGCCTGTTTGGACATATGACAAGTTCTTCAAGCTTCTAATCAAACCAGGATGAATCACTATGTAAGAAGCTTTATTTGGAACCATTATTCAGTAGATAGTATCCATGAAAGTGAATAAATCCCAATGGAGTTATGTTTAAGAAGTTATTCTACTTTCTAATCAGGATAGCCATGTTTAGCATGTTTGGAAATATGGCAAGTTCTTCAAGCTTCTAATCAAACTAGGATGAATCACTATGTAAGAAGTTTGATTTGGAACCATTAATCAATGGAGATTCTTTAATGAAGTTGAATAAATACCATAGGAGTTATGTTGAATAAGTTATTCCACTTTCTAATCAAGATATCCATGTTTATCCTGTTTAGACATATGGCAAGTTCTTCAAGCTTTTAATCAAACAAGGATGAATCACTATGGAAAAAGCTTGATTTGGAACCATTATTCAGTGGAGAGTATCCATGAATTTGAATAAGTCCAAAAGGAATTATGTTTAAGAAGTTATTCCACTTTTGAATCAGGATATCCATGTTTAGCATGTTTGGACATATGGCAAGTTCTTTATTTGGAACCATTATTCAGTGGATAGTATCCATGAAAGTGAATTAATCCCAATGGAGTTATGTTTAAGAAGTTATTCCACTTTCTAATCAGGATATCCATGTTTAGTCTGTTTAGACATATGGCAAGTTCTTCAAGCTTCTATTCAAACTAGGATGAATCACTATGTAAGAAGTTTGATTTGGAACCATTAATCAATGGAGATTCTTTTATGAAGTTGAATAGATACCATAGGAGTTATGTTGAAGAAGTTATTCCACTTTCTAATTAGGATATCAATGTTTAGCCTGTTTGGACATATGGCAAGTTCTTCAAGCTTCTAATCAAATGAGGATGAATCACTATGTAAGAAGCTTGATTTGGAACAATTATTCAGTGGAGATTATCCATGAAGTTGAATCAATCCCAAAGGAGTTATGTTTAAGAAGTTATTCCACTTTCTATTCAGGATATCCATGTTTAGCCTGTTTGGACATATGGCAAGTTCTTGAAGCTTCTAATCAAACCAGGATGAATCACTATGCAAGAACCTTGATTTGGAACCATTATTCACTGGAGAGTATCCATGAAGTTTAATAAATCCCAATGGAGTTATGTTTAAGAAGTTATTCTACTTTCTAATCAGGATATCCGTGTTTAGCATGTTTGGACATATGACAAGTTCTTGAAGCTTCTAATCGAACCAGGATGAATCACTATGTAAGAAGCTTGATTTGGAACCAATATTCAGTAAAGAGTATCCATGAAGTTGAATAAATCCCAAAGGAGTTATGTTTAAGAAGTTATTCCACTTTCTAATCAGGATATCCATGTTTAGCATGTTTGGACATATTACAAGTTCTTGAAGCTTCTAATCAAACCAGGATGAATCTCTATGTAAGAAACTTGATTTGTAACCATTATTAAGTGGAGAGTATCCATGAAGTTAAATAAATCCCAAAGGAGTTATGTTTAAGAAGTTATTTCACTTTCTAATCAGGATATTCATGTTTATCCTGTTTGGACATATGTCAAGTTCTTCAAGCTTCTAATCAAACCAGGATGAATCACTATGTATGAAGCATGATTTGGAACCATAATTAAGTGGAGAATATCCATTAAGTTTAATAAATCCCAAAGGAGTTATGTTTAAGAAGTTATTCCACTTTCTAATCAGGATATTCATGTTTATCCTGTTTGGACATATGTCAAGTTCTTCAAGCTTCTAACCAAACCAGGATGAATCACTATGTAAGAAGCTTGATTTGGAACCATAATTATGTGGAGAGTATCCATGAAGTTGAATAAATCCCAAAGGAGTTATGTTTAAGAAGTTATTCCACTTTTTAATCAGGATATCCATGTTTAGCCTGTTTGGACATATGGGAAGTTCTTCAAGCATCTAATCAAACAAGGATGAATCTCTATGTAAGAAGCTTGACTTGGAACCATTATTCAGTGGATAGTATCCATGAAAGTGAATAAATCCAAATGGAGTTATGTTTAAAAATTTATTCCACTTTCTAATCAAGATATCCATATTTAGCCTGTTTGGACATATGGCAAGTTCTTCAAGCTTTTAATCAAACCAGGATGAATCACTATGCAAGAACCTTGAGTTGGAACCATTATTCAGTGGAGAGTATCCATGAAGTTGAATAAATTCCAAAGAAGTTATGTTTAAGAAGTTATTCCACTTTCTAATCATGATATCCATTGTTTAGCATGTTTGGACAGATGTCAAGTTGTTCAAGCTTCTAACCAAACCAGGATGAATCACTATGTAAGAATCTTGATTTGGAACCATAATTAAGTGGAGAGTATCCATGAAATTTAATAAATCCCAAAGGAGTTATGTTTAAGAAGTTACTCCACTTTCTAACAGAATATCCATGTTTAGCATGTTTGGACATATGACAAGTTCTTGAAGCTTCTAATCAAACCAGGATGAATCACTATGTAAGAAGCTTGATTTGGAACCAATATTCAGTGGAGAGTATCCATGACGTTAAATAAATCCCAAATGACATATGTTTAAGAAGTTATTCCACTTTCTAATCAGGATATCCATGTTTAGCATGTTTGGACATATGACAAGTTCTTGAAGCTTCTAATCAAACAAGGATGAATCACTATGTAAGAATCTTGATTTGGAACCATTATTCAGTGGAGGGTATCCATGAAGTTGAATAAATCCCAAAAGAGTTATTTTTAAGAAGTTGTCCCACTTTCTAATCAGGATATCCATGTTTAGCCTGTTTGGACATATGACAAGTTCTTCAAGCTTTTAATCAAACCAGGATGATACACCATGTAAGAGGCTTCATTTGGAACCATTATTCAGTGTAGAGTATCCATGAAGTTGAATAAATCCCAAAGGCATTATGTTTAAGAAGTTATTCCACTTTCTAATCAGGATATCCGAGTTTAGCATGTTTGGACATATGGCAAGTTCTTCAAGCTTCTAATCAAACAACGATGAATCACTATGTAAGAAGCTTGATTTGGAACCATTAATCAATGGAGATTCTTTCATGAAGTTGAATAAATCCCATAGAAGTTATGTTGAAGAAGTTATTCCACTTTCTAATTAGGAATCCATGTTTAGCCTGTTTGAACATATGACAAGTTCTTCAAGCTTCTAATCAAACCAGGATGAATCACTATGTAAGAAGCTTTATTTGGAACCATTAATCAATGAAGATTATTTAATGAAGTTTAATAAATACCATAGGAGTTATGTTGAATAAGTTATTCCACTTTCTAATCAAGATATCCATGTTTAGCCTGTTTAGACATATGGCAAGTTCTTCAAGCTTTTAATCAAACCTGGATGAATAACTATGGAAAAATCGTGATTTGGAACCATTATTCAGTGGAGAGTATCCATGAAAGGTAATAAGTCCCAAAGGTGTTATGTTTAAGAAGTTATTCCACTTTCGAATCAGGATATCCATGTTTAGCATGTTTGGACATATGGCAAGTTCTTCAAGCTTCTAATCAAACCAGGATGAATCACTATGTAAGATGCTTTATTTGGAACCATTATTCAGTGGATAGTATCCATGAAAGTGAATAAATTCCAATGGAGTTATTTTTAAGAAGTTATTCCACCTTTTAATCAGGATATCCATGTTTAGTCTTTTTAGACATATGGCAAGTTCTTCAAGCTTCTAATCAAACTAGGATGAATCACTATGTAAGAAGTTTGATTTGGAACCATTAATCAATGGAGATTCTTTCATGAAGTTGAATAAATACCATAGGAGTTATGTTGAAGAAGTTATTCCACTTTCTAATCAGGATATCAATGTTTAGCCTGTTTGGACATATGTCAAGTTCTTCAAGCTTCTAATCAAACCAGGATGAATCACTATGTACAAAGCTTGTTTTGGAACAATTATTCAGTGGAGATTATCCATGAAGTTGAATCAATCCCAAAGGAGTTATGTTTAAGAAGTTATTCCACTTTCTATTCAGGATATCTATGTTTAGCCTGTTTGGACATATGGCAAGTTCTTGAAGCTTCTAATCAAACCAGGATGAATCACTATGCAAGAACCTTGATTTGGAAACATTATTCAGTGGAGAGTATCCATGAAGTTGAATAAATCCCAATGGAGTTATGTTTAAGAAGTTATTCTACTTTCTAATCAGGATATCCATGTTTAGCATGTTTGGACATATGACAATTTCTTGAAGCTTCTAATCGAACCAGGATGAATCACTATGTAAGAAGCTTGATTTGGAACCAATATTCAGTGGATAGTATCCATGAAGTTGAATAAATCTCAAAGGAGTTATGTTTAAGAAGTTATTCCACTTTCTAATCAGGATATCCATGTTTAGCATGTTTGGACATATGACAAGTTCTTGAAGCTTCTAATCAAACCATGATGAATCTCTATGTAAGAAACTTGATTTGTAACCATTATTAAGTGGAGAGTATCCATGAAGTTGAATAAATCCCAAAGGAGTTATGGTTAAGAAGTTATTTCACTTTCTAATCAGGATATTCATGTTTATCCTGTTTGGACATATGTCAAGTTCTTCAAGCTTCTAATCAAACAGTGATGAATCACTATGTAAGAAGCATGATTTGGAACCATAATTAAGTGGAGAGTATCCATTAAGTTGAATAAATCCCAAAGGAGTTATGTTTAAGAAGTTATTCCACTTTCTAATCAGGATATTCATGTTTATCCTGTTTGGACATATGTCAAGTTCTTCAAGCTTTTAACCAAACCAGGATGAATCACTATGTAAGAAGCTTGATTTGGAACCATAATTATGTGGAGAGTATCCATGAAGTTGAATAAATCCCAAAGGAGTTAAGTTTAATAAGTTATTCCACTTTCTAATCAGGATATCCATGTTTAGCATGTTTGGACATTTGACAAGTTCTTGAAGCTTCTAATCAAACCAGGATGAATCACTATGTAAGAAGCTTGATTTGGAACCAATATTCAGTGGAGAGTATCCATGACGTTAAATAAATCCCAAATGACATATGTTTAAGAAGTTATTCCACTTTCTAATCAGGATATCCATGTTTAGCATGTTTGGACATATGGCAAGTTCTTCAAGCTTCTAATCAAACCAGGATGAATCACTATGTAAGAATCTTGATTTGGAACCATTATTCAGTGGATAGTATCAATGAAATTGAATAAATCCAAATGGAGTTATGTTTAAAAAGTTATTCCACTTTCTAATCAAGATATCCATATTTAGCCTGTTTGGACATATAGCAAGTTCTTCAAACTTTTAATCAAACCAGGATGAATCACTATGCAAGATGCTTGATTTGGAACCATTATTCAGTGTAGAGTATCCATGAAGTTGAATAAATCCCAAAGGAGTTATGTTTAGGAAGTTATTCCACTTTCTAATCAGGATATCCATGTTTAGCCTGTTTGGACATATGGCAAGTTCTTCAAGCTTCTAATCAAACTAGGATGAAGCACTATGTAAGAAGTTTGATTTGGAACCATTAATCAATGAAGATTCTTTAATGAAGTTGAATAAATACCATAGGAGTTATGTTGAATAAGTTATTCCACTTTCTAATCAAGATATCCATGTTTAGCCTGTTTAGACATATGGCAAGTTCTTCAAGCTTTTAATCAAACCAGGATGAATAAGTATGGAAAAAGCTTGATTTGGAACCATTATTCAGTGGAGAGTATCCATGAAGTTGAATAAGTCCCAAAGGTGTTATGTTTAAGAAGTTATTCCACTTTCGAATCAGGATATCCATGTTTAGCATGTTTGGACATATGGCAAGTTCTTCAAGCTTCTAATCAAACCAGGATGAATCACTATGTAAGATTCTTTATTTGGAACCATTATTCAGTGGATAGTATCCATGAATGTGAATAAATCCCAATGGAGTTATGTTTAAGAAGTTATTCCACTTTCTAATCAGGATATCCATGTTTAGTCTGTTTAGACATATGGCAAGTTCTTCAAGCTTCTAATCAAACTAGGATGAATCACTATGTAAGAAGTTTGATTTGTAACCACTAATCAATGGAGATTCTTTCATGAAGTTGAATAAATACCATAGGTGTTATGTTGAAGAAGTTATTCCACTTTCTAATCAGGATATCAATGTTTAGCCTGTTTGGGCATATGGCAAGTTCTTCAAGCTTCTAATCAAACCAGGATAAATCACTATGTAAGAAGCTTGATTTGGAACAATTATTCAGTGGAGATTATCCATGAAGTTATTCCAATGGAGTTATGTTTGAGAAGTTATTCTACTTTCTAATCAAGATATCCATGTTTAGTCTGTTTAGACATATGGCAAGTTCTTCAAGCTTCTAATCAAACTAGGATGAATCACTATGTAAGAAGTTTGATTTGGAACCATTAATCAATGGAGATTCTTTCATGAAGTTGAATAAATACCATAGGAGTTATGTTGAAGAAGTTATTCCACTTTCTAATCAGGATATCAATGTTTCGCCTGTTTGGACATATGGCAAGTTCTTCAAGCTTCTAATCAAACCAGGATGAATCACTATGTAAGAAGCTTGATTTGGAACAATTATTCAGTGGAGATTATCCATGAAGTT
>MU106166.1:117907-131387 GCA_012274485.2 Sinapis alba | reverse complement strand
TTTAAGAAGTTATTCCACTTTCTAATCAGGATATCCTTGTTTAGCATGTTTGGACATATGACAAGTTCTTGAAGCTTCTAATCAAACCAGGATGAATCTCTATGTAAGAAACTTGATTTGTAACCATTATTAAGTGGAGAGTATCCATGAAGTTGAATAAATCCCAAAGGAGTTATGTTTAAGAAGTTATTTCACTTTCTAATCAGGATATTCATGTTTATCCTGTTTGGACATATGTCAAGTTCTTCAAGCTTCTAATCAAACCAGGATGAATCACTATGTAAGAAGCATGATTTGGAAACATAATTAAGTGGAGAGTATCCATTAAGTTGAATAAATCCCAAAGGAGTTATGTTTAAGAAGTTATTCCACTTTCTAATCAGGATATTCATGTTTATCCTGTTTGGACATATGTCAAGTTCTTCAAGCTTCTAACCAAACCAGGATGAATCACTATGTAAGAAGCTTGATTTGGAACCATAATTATATGGAGAGTATCCATGAAGTTGAATAAATCCCAAAGGAGTTAAGTTTAAGAAGTTATTCCACTTTCTAATCAGGATATCCATGTTTAGCATGTTTGGACATTTGACAAGTTCTTGAAGCTTCTAATCAAACCAAGATGAATCACTATGTAAGAAGCTTGATTTGGAACCATTATTCAGTGGAGAGTATCCATGAAGTTGAAGCCAACATGATTTTCAAAGCACGAGAATGAGGGTGTCCTAATCTAGCATGCCACAATACATCTTTAGGGAAATCAGAAATGGAATTTAAAGCATAAGATAAATCAGCTGCAAGCTTGGTGTCTTCAAGTAAGTACAAGTCTCCCTTGGTCACACCTTTGCCAAGCAACCTACTAGTTTCAATATCCTGAAAGTAAACATCATTAGGAGTGAAGGTAACATTGCATTTTAAGTCATTTGTTGCTCTTTTAACTGATAACAGGTTTGAAGTGAAACTAGGCATATAAAAGGCTTTTGATTCTTTGTTAAATAGCCTAAGATCACCTATTCCTTTAATTGGAACTCTTTCTCCATTTGCTATCATAACACTACCTAAGGCAGGAACAATGTTATTAATTAGACTCAGATCACTAATCATATGGTGGCTAGCTCCTGAATCTATAACTAATGGTTTTGCTAATGACAACTTAGATGAGGCATTCATTGATATACCATTAGTTGAAGCATTTAGAGAGATACCAAAATTGTTACCAGAGTTCTCCTTGAGGGCTTTGATGAGAGCATCCAGGTCTGACCTCTTGAGTGCTTCATCTTGAATTGTCCTCACTGTTGAGCAGCTGCTGGACGCCAAGGCTTTTCCCTCACCACCAGGATTGAAGTTCATAGTTGAGCGAGTTGTTGGCTCTCCCATTTCACCAGAAAAATGAGCTCTAGCATCATTGTATGGTGATCTGAACTTCTGTGGTTTGAGATGGGGATGGAGTATCCAGCACTTGTCTTTCCCATGTCCTTTCTTCTTGCAATGATCACAAATCCACACCTTCTTGTCTTCAGGTTTGTAGGAGCCTTTGTTTGCAACCCCTTCAGCTTGATTTGCAAGAACTAGATCACCTTTTCCTCCAAAGAGACCCACTGATCCTTGTTCTTTTTGAATTTGAGAGCACACTTCTTCAAGGCTTGGCAGCTTCTCTGCCCTCAACATGTGCTTGATTAGGTCATTGTACCCTGGGTTCAGTGTGAGAAGCAAGGCAAAGACCTTGTCTTGCTCACGCCTATCATTCAGCACACTTGGCTCCACTGTACTTGGCCTCAGCATCTCTAACTCAGCCCATAGTGCCCTAAACTTGCCAAAGTGTTGGTTGAAATCCATGTTCTCCTGATGTAGAGAGTTGATGGCCTTCTTGACTTCAAAAACTCTACTCAAATTTGAAATGTTGCCATACACCTTTTGGAGTGTATCCCACAACTCTTTGGAGCTCTCACAGTATGAGTAAGCTTCCAAGATAGATGGCTCCAAGCTGTTTTGAATGATGGACAACACCATGAGGTCCTCCTGACCCCATTTTCCATCTCCAGCTACCACCATCTCCACGCCCTCTTGGTCTTTAATGGTTTTCTGTGGGGCTTCTCCAGTGGAAACATGTTCCCATAAGCCCCTTCCTCCAAGTGCTGTCTTGGCCAATCTAGACCACAACAAGTAGTTTACCCCTGTTAGGGTTACTGGAATTGCAACTAGCTTAGCATTCTCCATTTTAAAGTGGTTTTGGCTAGTGAAAGAAAAGTATAAGGACAGAGGATAAAGAACAGAGTGACTGAAACAGGGGTGGAGAGAAAAACAGAGGAATGGAACAGAGTATGAAAAACAGAGTGTGAAAAACAGGGGATGGAAAAACAGAGTGATTTGCGGAAGTAAGTGAGATTAAACAGAAGAGAGTGGGCTAGAATAGGTCTCAAGAGCTTTGTAGCTCTGATACCATGTAAGAATTGAAGAACCAGAATGGATTTAAGTGAAGAACATCATGAAGAACAAGAGAGAAGGTAGAATTTCGTGAGAGAGGAGAGAGAGGAGAGAGAGGGAGTTTGCAAGTGAGTGAAATGATTTACTTGCTTGATTTAGTTTCTGGATACAATCCCATAAATAGGGAGACAAAGGTACAAGCAGACAACAAGAATATAATAAAGAAATGTGGTCTGAACTAGGCAGGCTGGTCCTGATCAGAAGGGATAGTGACAGGTCTCCAATCTCTCTCCTCCTTAACCCCAACATGTGATCTTGTCTTGGTCCTTAGTCCCAACAGCTCCCTGCTCCTTCTGAACCCTCAGACATTTCGATCAGACCCACTCAGTTAGACAAACCAGATTAGTTACCCTCTTAGTTCAAGTCTTTAGTTGAGAATGCACCAAACCAGTTTGTAAGCCCAATCTGCCTTATCCTTCATTAATCTGAATTGTCTCTTCCTCCTTGTCATTATTTCTTCTTCATGTCAACAGAGTATCCATGAAGTTGAATCAATCCCAAAGGAGTTATGTTTAAGAAGTTATTCCACTTTCTATTCAGGATATTCATGTTTGGCCTGTTTGGACATATGGCAAGTTCTTGAAGCTTCTAATAAAACCAGGATGAATCACTATGTAAGAATCTTGATTTGGAACCATAATTAAGTGGATAGTATCCATGAAGTTTAATAAATCCCAAAGGAGTTATGTTTAAGAAGTTACTCCACTTTCTAACAGAATATCCATGTTTAGCATGTTTGGACATATGACAAGTTCTTGAAGCTTCTAATCAAACCAAGATGAATCACTATGTAAGAAGCTTGATTTGGAACCAATATTCAGTGGAGAGTATCCATGAGGTTGAATAAATCCCAAAGGCCATATGTTTAAGAAGTTATTCCACTTTCTATACGGGATATCCATGTTTAGCATGTTTGGACATATGACAAGTTCTTGAAGCTTCTAATCAAAACAGGATGAATCACTATGTAAGAATCTTGATTTGGAACCATTATTCAGTGGAGAGTATCCATGAAGTTGAATAAATCCCAAAAGAGTTATGTTTAAGAAGTTGTTCCACTTTCTAATCAGGATATCCATGTTTAGCCTGTTTGGACATATGGCAAGTTCTTCAAGCTTCTAATCAAACCACGATGAATCACTATGTAAAAGGATTTATTTGGAACTATTATTTAGTGGAGAGTATACATGAAGTTTAATAAATCCCAAAGGAGATATGTTTAAGAAGTTATTCCACTTTCTAATCAGGATATCCATGTTTAGCCTGTTTGGACATATGACAAGTTCTTCAAGCTTTTAATCTAACCAGGATGAATCACCATGTAAGAAGCTTGATTTGGAACCATTATTAAGTGTAGAGTATCCATGAAGTTGAATAAATCCCAAAGGCGTTATGTTTAAGAAGTTATTCCAGTTTCTAATCAGGATATCCATGTTTAGCATGTTTGGACATATGGCAAGTTCTTCAAGCTTCTAATCAAAAAACGATGAATCACTATGTAAGAAGCTTGATTTGGAACCATTAATCAATGGAGATTCTTTCATAAAGTTGAATAAATCTCATAGGAGTTATGTTGAAGAAGTTATTCCATTTTCTAATCAGGATATCCATATTTAGCCTGTTTGGACATATGGCAAGTTGTTGAAGCTTCTAATCAAACCAGGATGAATCACTATGTAAGAAGCTTTATTTGGAACCATTATTCAGTGGATAGTATCCATGAAAGTGAATAAATCCCAATGGAGTTATGTTTAAGAAGTTATTCTACTTTCTAATCAGGATATCCATGTTTATCATGTTTGGACATATAACAAGTTCTTGAAGCTTCTAATCAAACCAGGATGAATCACTATGTAAGAAATTTTATTTGTAACCATTATTCAGTGCAGAGTATCCATGAAGTTGAATAAATCCCAAAGAATTATGTTTAAGAATTTATTCCACTTTCTAATCAGGATATCCATGTTTATCATGTTTGGACATATGTCAAGTTCTTCAAGCTTCTAACCAAATCAGGATGAATCACTATGTAAGAAGCTTGATTTGGAACCATAATTAAGTGGAGAGTATCCATGAAGTTGAATAAATCCCAAAGGAGATATGTTTAAGAAGTTATTCTACTTTTTAATCAGGATAGCCATGTTTAGCATGTTTGGAAATTTGACAAGTTCTTGAAGCTTCTAATAAAACCAGGATGAATCACTATGTAAGAAGCTTGATTTGGAACCGATAATCAGTGGAGAGTATCCATGAGGTTGAATAAATCCCAAAGGAGTTATGTTTAAGAAGATATTCCACTTTCTAATCAGGATATCCATGTTTAGCATGTTTGGACATATGGCAAGTTCTTCAAGCTTCTAATCAAACCAGGATGAATCACTATGTAAGATGCTTTATTTGGAACAATTATTCAGTGGATAGTATCCATGAAAGTGAATAAATCCCAATGGAGTTATGTTTAGGAAGTTATTCCACTTTCTAATCAGGATATCCATGTTTAGCCTGTTTGGACATATGGCAAGTTCTTCAAGCTTCTAATCAAACTAGGATGAATCACTATGTAAGAAGTTTGATTTGGAACCATTAATCAATAGAGATTCTTTTATGAAGTTGAATAAATACCATAGGAGTTATGTTGAAGAAGTTATTCCACCTTCTAATCAGGATATCAATGTTTAGCCTGTTTGGACATATGGCAAGTTCTTCAAGCTTCTAATCAAACCATGATGAATCACTATGTAAGAAGCTTGATTTGGAACAATTATTCAGTGGAGATTATCCATGAAGTTGAATCAATCCCAAAGGAGTTATGTTTAAGAAGTTATTTCACTTTCTATTCAGGATATCCATGTTTAGCCTTTTTGGACATATGGCAAGTTCTTGAAGCTTCTAATCAAACCATGATGAATCACTATGCAAGAACCTTGATTTGGAACCATTAGTCAGAGTAGAGTATCCATGAAGTTGAATAAATCCCAATGGAGTTATGTTTAAGAAGTTATTCTACTTTCTAATCAGGATATCCATGTTTAGCATGATTGGACATATGACAAGTTCTTGAAGCTTCTAATCAAACCAGGATGAATCACTATGTAAGAAACTTGATTTGTAACCATTATTAAGTGGAGAGTATCCATGAAGTTGAATAAATCCCAAAGGAGTTATGTTTAAGAAGTTATTCCACTTTCTAATAAGAATATCCATGGTTAGCTTGTTTGGACATATGGCAAGTTCTTCAATCTTCTAATCAAACCAGGATGAATCACTATGTAAGAAGCTTGATTTGTAACAATTATTCAGTGGAGACTCTTTCATGAAGTTGAATAAATCCCATAGGAGTTATGTTGAAGAAGTTATTCCACTTTCTAATCAGGATATCAATGTTTAGCCTTTTTTGACATATGGCAAGTTCTTCAAGCTTCTAATCAAAACAGGATGAATCACTATGTAAGAAGCTTGATTTGGAACCATTAGTCAATGGAGATTCTTTCATAAAGTTGAATAAATCCCATAGGAGTTATGTTGAAGAAGTTATTCCACTTTCTAATCAGGATATCCATGTTTAGTCTATTTGGACATATGGCAAGTTCTTCAAGCTTTTAATCAAACCAGGATGAATCACTATGAAACAAGCTTGATTTGGAGCCATTATTCAGTGGAGATTATCCATGAAGTTGAATCAATCCCAAAGGAGTTATGTTTGAGAATTTATTCCACTTTCTAATGAGGATATCCATGTTTAGCCTGTTTGGACATATGGCAAGTTCTTGAAGCTTCTAATCAAACCAGGATGAATCACTATGCAAGAAGCTTTATTTGGAACCATTATTCAGTGGAGTGTATCCATGAAGTTTAATAAATCCCAATGGAGTTATGTTTAAGAAGTTATTCTACTTTTTAATCAGGATATCCATGTTTAGCCTGTTTGGACATATGACAAGTTCTTGAAGCTTCTAATCAATCCAGGATGAATCACTATGTAAGAAGCTTGATTTGGAACAATTATTCAGTGGAGAGTATCCATGAAGTTGAATCAATCCCAAAGGAGTTATGTTTAAGAAGTTATTCTACTTTCTATTAAGGATATTCATGTGTGGCATGTTTGGACATATGGCAAGTTCTTGAAGCTTCTAATCAAACCAAGATGAATCACTATATAAGAAGCTTGATTTGGAACCAATATTCAGTGGAGAGTATTCATGAAGTTGAATAAATCCCAAAGAAGTTATGTATAAGAAGTTATTCCACTTTCTAATCAGGATATCCATGTCTAGCATGTTTGGACATATGGCAAGTTCTTCGAGCTTCTAATCAAACCAGGATGAATCACTATGTAAGAAGTTTGATTTAGAACCATTAATAAATGGAGATTCTTTCATGAAGTTGAATAAATACCATAGGAGTTATGTTGAAGAAGTTATTCCACTTTCTAATCAGGATATCAATGTTTAGCATGTTTGGACATATGGCAAGTTCTTCAAGCTTCTAATCAAACCAGGATGAATCACTATGTAAGAAGCTTGATTTGGAACAATTATTCAGTGGATAGTATCCATGAAGTTGTTTCAATCCGAAAGGAGTTATGTTTAGGAAGTTATTCCACTTTCTATTCAGGATATTACTGTTTAGCCTGTTTGGACATATGGCAAGTTCTTGAAGCTTCTAATCAAACCAGGATGAATCACTATGTAAGAAGCTTGATTTGGAACCAATATTCAGTGGAGAGTATCCATGAAGTTGAATAAATCCCAAAGGAGTTATGTTTAAGAAGTTATTCCACTTTCTAATCAGGATATCCTCAGGATATCCATGTTTAGCATGTTTGGACATATGGCAAGTTCTTTAAGCTTCTAATCAAACCAGGATGAATTACTATGTAAAAAGCTTTATATGGAACTATTAATAAATTAGGATTCTCTCATGAAGTCGAATAAATCCTATAGGAGTTATATTGAAGAAGTTATTCCACTTTCTAATCAGGACATTCATGTTTAGCCTGTTTCGACATATGGCAAGTTCTTCATGCTTCTAAACAAACCAAGATGAATCACTATATAAGAAGCTTGATTTGGAACCATTATTCAGTGAAGATTATCCATGATGTTGAATAAATCCCAAAGGAGTTATGTTTAAGAAGTTGTTCTACTTTCTAATCAGGATATCCATGTTTAGCCTGTTTGGACATATGGCAAGTTCTTCAAGCTTCTAATCAGACCAGGATGAATCACTATGTAAAAAGCTTTATTTGGAACCATTATTTAGTTTATAGTATCCTTGAAGTTTAATAAATCCCAAAAGACATATGTTTAAGAAGTTATTTCACTTTCTAATCAGGATATCCATGTTTAGCCTGTTTGGATATATGACAAGTTCTTCAAGCTTTTAATCAAACCAGGATGAAACACCATGTAAGAAGTTTGATTTGGAACCATTAATCAGTGTAGAGTATCCATGAAGTTGAATAAATCCCAAAGGAGTTATGTTTAAGAAGTTATTCCACTTTCTAATCAGGATATCCATGTTTAGCCTGTTTGGACATATGGCAAGTTCTTCAAGCTTCTAATCAAACAAGGATGAATCACTATGTAAGAAGCTTGATTTGGAACCTAATATCAATGGAGATTCTTTCATGAAGTTGAATAAATCCCATAGGAGTTATGTTGAAGAAGTTATTCCACTTTCTAATAAGGATATCCATGTTTAGCCTGTTTAGACATATGGCAAGTTCTTCAAGCTTTTAATCAAACCAGGATGAATCACTATGTAAGAAGCTTGATTTGGAACCATTATTCAGTGGAGATTATCCATGAAGTTGAATCAATCCCAAAGGAGTTATGTTTAAGAAGTTATTCCACTTTCTAATCAGGATATTCATGTTTAGCCTGTTTGGACATATGGCAAGTTCTTGAAGCTTCTAATCAAACCAGGATGAATCACTATGCAAGAAGCTTGATTTGGAAACATTATTCAGTGGAGAGTATCCATGAAGTTGAATAAATCCCAATGGAGTTATGTTTAAGAAGTTATTCTATTTTCTAATCAGGATATCCATGTTTAGCATGTTTGGACATATGACAAGTTCTTGAAGCTTCTAATCAAACCAGGATGAATAACTATGTAAGAAGCTTTATTTGGAAAAAATATTCAGTGGAGAGTATCCATGAAGTTGAATCAATCCCAAAGGAGTTATGTTTAAGAAGTATTCCACTTTCTATTAAGGATATTCATGTTTAGCATGTTTGAACATATGGCAAGTTCTTGAAGCTTCTAATCAAACCAGAATGAATCACTATGTAAGAAGCTTGATTTGGAACCATTATTCAGTGGAGATTAACCATGAAGTTGAATAAATCCTAAAGGAGTTATAATTAAGAAGTTATTCCACTTTCTAATCAGGATATCCATGTTTTGCCTGTTTGGACATATGGCAAGTTCTTCAAGCTTTTAATCAAACCAGGATGAATCACTATGAATCAAGCTTGATTTGGAACCATTATTCAGTGGAGATTATCCATGAAGTTGAATCAATCCCAAAGGAGTTATGTTTAAGAAGTTATTCCACTTTCTAATCAGGATATCCATGTTTAGCTTGTTTGGACATATGGCAAGTTCTTGAAGCTTCTAATTAAACCAGGATGAATCACTATGCAAGAAGCTTGATTTGGAAACATTATTCAGTGGAGAGTATCCATGAAGTTGAATAAATCCCAATGGAGTTATGTTTAAGAAGTTATTCTATTTTCTAATCAGGATATCCATGTTTAGCATGTTTGGACATATGACAAGTTCTTGAAGCTTCTAATCAAACCAGGATGAATCACTATGTAAGAAGCTTTATTTGGAAAAAATATTCAGTGGAGAGTATCCATGAAGTTGAATCAATCCCAAAGGAGTTATGTTTAAGAAGTATTCCACTTTCTATTAAGGATATTCATGTTTAGCATGTTTGAACATATGGCAAGTTCTTGAAGCTTCTAATCAAACTAGATGAATCACTATGAAAGAAGCTTGATTTGGAACCATTATTCAGTGGAGAGTATCCATGAAGTTGAATAAATCCCAATGGAGTTATGTTTAAGAAGTTATTCTACTTTCTAATCAGGATATCCATGTTTAGCATGTTTGGACATATGACAAGTTCTTCAAGCTTCTAAACAAACCAGGATGAATCACTATGTAAGAAGTTTGATTTAGAACCATTAATAAATGGATATTCTTTCATGAAGTTGAATAAATCCCATAGGAGTTATGTTGAAGAAGTTATTCCATTTTCTAATCAGGATATCAATGTTTAGCCTTTTTTGACATATGACAAGTTCTTCAAGCTTCTAATCAAAACATGATGAATCACTATGTAAGAAGCTTGATTTGGAACAATTAGTCAATGGAGATTCTTTCATAACGTTGAATAAATCCCATAGGAGTTATGTTGAAGAAGTTATTCCACTTTCTAATCAGGATATCCATGTTTTGCCTGTTTGGACATATGGCAAGTTCTTCAAGCTTTTAATCAAACCAGGATGAATCACTATGAATCAAGCTTGATTTGGAACCATTATTCAGTGGAGATTATCCATGAAGTTGAATCAATCCCAAAGGAGTTATGTTTAAGAAGTTATTCCACTTTCTAATCAGGATATCCATGTTTTGCCTGTTTGGACATATGGCAAGTTCTTCAAGCTTTTAATCAAACCAGGATGAATCACTATGAATCAAGCTTGATTTGGAACCATTATTCAGTGGAGATTATCCATGAAGTTGAATCAATCCCAAAGGAGTTATGTTTAAGAAGTTATTCCACTTTCTAATACGGATATCCATGTTTAGCCTGTTTGGACATATGGCAAGTTCTTAAAGCTTCTAATCAAACCAGGATGAATCACTATGCAAGAAGCTTGATTTGGAACCATTATTCAGTGGAGTGTATCCATGAAGTTTAATAAATCCCAATGGAGTTATGTTTAAGAAGTTATTCTACTTTCTAATCAGGATATCTATGTTTAGCCTGTTTGGACATATGACAAGTTCTTGAAGCTTCTAATCAAACCAGGATGAATCACTATGTAAGAAGCTTGATTTGGAACTATTATTCAGTGGAGAGTATCCATGAAGTTGAATCAATCCCAAAGGAGTTATGTTTAAGAAGTTATTCTACTTTCTATTAAGGATATTCATGTTTGGCATGTTTGGACATATGGCAAGTTCTTGAAACTTCTAATCAAACCAAGATGAATCACTATGTAAGAAGCTTGATTTGGAACCAATATTCAGTGGAGAGTATCCATGAAGTTGAATAAATCCCAAAGGAGTTATGTATAAGAAGTTATTCCACTTTCTAATCAGGATATCCATGTTTAGCATGTTTGGACATATGGCGAGTTCTTCAAGCTTCTAATCAAAACAGGATGAATCACTATGTAAGAAGTTTGATTTAGAACCATTAATCAATGGAGATTCTTTCATGAATTTGAATAAATACCATAGGAGTTATGTTGAAGAAGTTATTCCACTTTCTAATCAGGATATCAATGTTTAGCATGTTTGGACATATGGCAAGTTCTTCAAACTTCTAATCAAACCAGGATGAATCACTATGTAAAAAGCTTGATTTGGAACAATTATTCAGTGGATAGTATCCATGAAGTTGAATCAATCCCAAAGGAGTTATGTTTAGGAAGTTATTCCACTTTCTATTCAGGATATTCATGTTTAGCCTGTTTGGACATATGGCAAGTTCTTGAAGCTTCTAATCAAACCAGGATGAATCACTATGTAAGAAGCTTGATTTGGAACCAATATTCAGTGGAGAGTATTCATGAAGTTGAATAAATCCCAAAGGAGTTATGTTTAAGAAGTTATTCCACTTTCTAATCAGGATATCCTCAGGATATCCATGTTTAGCATGTTTGGACATATGGCAAGTTCTTTAAGCTTCTAATCAAACCAAGATGAATTACTATGTAAAAAGCTTTATATGGAACTATTAATAAATTAGGATTCTCTCATGAAGTTGAATAAATCCTATAGGAGTTATATTGAAGAAGTTATTCCACTTTCTAATCAGGATATCCATGTTTAGCCTGTTTCGAATATGGCAAGTTCTTCATGCTTCTAACCAAACCAAGATGAATCACTATATAAGAAGCTTGATTTGGAACCATTATTCAGTGAAGAGTATCCATGATGTTGAATAAATCCCAAAGGAGTTATGTATAAGAAGTTATTCCACTTTCTAATCAGGATATCCATGTCTAGCATGTTTGGACATATGGCAAGTTCTTCAAGCTTCTAATCAAACCAGGATGAATCACTATGTAAGAAGTTTGATTTAGAACCATTAATCAATGGATATTCTTTCATGAAGTTGAATAAATACCATAGGAGTTATGTTGAAGAAGTTATTCCACTTACTAATCATGATATCCATGTAAGCCTGTTTGGACATACGCCAAGTTCTTCAAGCTTTTAATAAAACCAGGATGAATCACTATTTAAAAATCTTGATTTGGAACCATTATTCAGTGGAGAGTATCCATGAAGTTGAATAAATCCCAAAGGAGTTATGTTGAAGAACCTATTCTACTTACTAATCATGATATCCATGTTTAGCCTGTTTGGACATATGGCAAGTTCTTCCAGCTTCTAATAAAACCAGGATGAATCACTATGTAAGAAGCGTGATTTGGAACCATTATTCAGTGGAGATTACCATGAAGTTTAATAAATCCCAAAGGAATTATGTCTAAGAAGTTATTCCACTCTCTAATCAGGATATCCATGTTTAGCCTAATTGGACATATGGTAAGTTCTTCAAGCTTCTAATAAGCAATGATGAATCACTATGTAAGAAACTTGACTTGTAACCATTAATAAGTGGAGTGTCTTTCATGAAGTTGAATAAATCTCATAGGAGTTATGTTGAATAAGTTATTCCAGTTTCTAATAAGGATATCCATGTTTAGCCTGTTTGGACATATGGCAAGTTCTTCAAGCTTCAAATCAAACCAGGCTGAATCACTATGTAATAAGATTGATTTGGAACCATTATCCAGTGGAGGTTCTCCATGAAGTTTAATAAATCCCAAAGGAGTTATGTTTTAGAAGTTATTCCACTTTCTAATCAGGATATCCATATTTAGCCTTTTTGGACATATGGCAAGTTATTCAAACTTCTAATCAAACCAGGATGAATCACAATGTAAAAAGCTTAATTTGGCACCATTAATCAGTGGAGAGTCATTCATGAAGTCGAATAAATCATACAGGAGTTATGTTGAATAAGCTATTCCACTTTCTAATCAGGATATCCATGTTTAGCATGTTTGGACATATGACAAGTTCTTCAAGCTTCTAATCACACCAGGATGAATTACTATGCAAGAAGCTTGATTTGAAAGCATTATTCAGAGGAGAGTACCAATGAATTTGAATAAATCTCAAAGGAGTTATGTTGAAGAAGTTATTCCACTTACTAACCACGATATCCATGTTTAGCCTGTTTGGACATATGACAAGTTCTTCAAGCTTCTAATAAAACCAGGATGAATCACTATGTAAGAAGTTTGATTTAAAACCATTATTCAGCGGAGAGTACCCATGAATTTGAATAAATCTCATAGAAGTTATGTTTAAGAAGTTATTCCACTCTCTAATCAGGATATCCATGTCTAGCATGTTTGGACATAGGGCAAGTTCTTCAAGCTTCTAATAAGCCAGGATGAATCACTATGTAAGAAGCTTGATTTGGAACCATTATTCAGTGGAAAGTATTCATGAAGTTGAACTAATCCCAAAGGAGTTATGTTTAAGAAGTTATTCCACACTCTAATCAGGATATCCATGTTTAGCCTTTTTGGACTTATGGCAAGTTCTTCAAGATCCTAATAAACCAGGATGCATCACTATGTAAGAAGCTTGATTTGGAACCATTATTCAGTGGAGAGTGTCCATGAAGTTGAATAAATTCCAAAGGAGTTATGTTTAAGAAGTTATTCCA
>MU106166.1:66620-117302 GCA_012274485.2 Sinapis alba | reverse complement strand
AGAAGCTTGATTTGGAACCATTATTCAGTGGAAAGTATTCATGAAGTTGAACTAATCCCAAAGGAGTTATGTTTAAGAAGTTATTCCACACTCTAATCAGGATATCCATGTTTAGCCTTTTTGGACTTATGGCAAGTTCTTCAAGATCCTAATAAACCAGGATGCATCACTATGTAAGAAGCTTGATTTGGAACCATTATTCAGTGGAGAGTGTCCATGAAGTTGAATAAATTCCAAAGGAGTTATGTTTAAGAAGTTATTCCACTCTCTAATCAGGATATCCATGTTTAGCCTGTTTGGACATATGGCAAGTTCTTTAAGCTTCTAATAAGCCAGGATGACTCACTATGTAAGAAGCTTGATTTGGAACCATTATTCAGCGGAGAGTATCCCTGAAGTTGAATAAATCCCAAATGAGTTATGTTTAAGAAGTTATTCCACTCTCTAATCAGGATATCCATGTTTAGCATGTTTGGACATATGGCAAGTTCTCCAAGCTTCTAATCCAACCAGGATGAATCACTATGTAATAAGATTGATTTGGAACCATTAATAACTGGAGAGTCTTTCATAAAGTTATATAAATCTCATAGGAGTTATGTTGAATAAGTTATTCAACTTTCTAATAAGGATATCCTTGTTTAGCCTACTTGGATATATGGCAAGTTCTTCAAGCTTCTAATCAAACCAGGATGAATCACCATGTAAGAAGCTTGATTTGGAACCATTATCCAGTGGAGGTTCTCCATGAAGCTTAATAAATCACAAAGGAGTTATGTTTTAGAAGTTATTCCACTTTCTAATCAGGATATCCATTTATCTTTTTTGGACATATGGCAAGTTCTTTAAGCTTCTAATAAAACCAGGATGAATCACTATGTAAGAAGTTTGATTTAAAACCATTATTCAGTGGAGAGTATCCATGAAGTTGAATAAATCCCAAAGGAGTTATGTTTAAGAAGTTATTCCACTCTCTAATCAGGATATCCATGTTTATCCTGTTTGGACATAGGGCAAGTTCTTCAAGCTTCTAATAAGCCATGATGAATCACTATGTAAGAAGCTTGATTTGGAACCATTATTCAGTGGAGAGTATCCATGAAGTTGAACTAATCCCAAAGGAGTTATGTTTAAGAAGTTATTCCATTCTCTAATTAGGATATCCATGCTTAGCCTGTTTGGACATATGGCAAGTTATTCAAGATCCTAATAAACCAGGATGCATCACTATGTAAGAATCTTGATTTGGAACCATTATTCAGTGGAGAGTATCCAGTAAGTTGAATAAAAATCCCAAAGGAATTATGTTTAAGAAGTTATTCGACTTTCTAATCAGTATATCCATGCTTAGCATGTTTGGACATATGGCAAGTTCTCCAAGCTTCTAATCCAACCAGGATGAATCAATATGTAAAAAGCTTGATTTGGCACCATTAATCAGTGTAGAGTCTTTCATGAAGTCGAATAAATCACATAGGAGTTATGTTGAATAAGTTATTCCACTTTGTAATCATGATATACATGTTTAGCCTATTTGGACATATGACAAGTTCTTCAAGCTTCTAATTAAACTAGGATGAATTACTATGCAAGAAGCTTGATTTGGAACCATTATTCAGTGGAGAGTATCCATGAAGTTGAATAAATCTCATAGGAGTTATGTTGAAGAAGTTATTCCACTTACTAATCACGATATCCATGTTTAGCCTGTATGGACATATGTCAAGTTCTTCAAGCTTCTATTAAAACCAGGATGAATTACTATTTAAGAATCTTTATTTGGAACCATTATTCAGTGGAGAGTATCCATGAAGTTGAATAAATTCCAAAGGAGTTATGTTTATGAAGTTATTCCTCTCTCTAATCAGGATATCCATGTTTAGCCTGTTTGGACATTTGGCAAGTTCTTCAAGCTTCTAATAAGCCAGGATGAATCACTATGTAAGAAGCTTGATTTGTAACCATTAATAAGTTGAGAGTGTTTCATGAAGTTGAATAAATCTCATAGGAGTTATGTTGAATAAGTTATTCCACTTTCTAATAATGATATCCATGTTAAGCCTGTTTGGACATATGGCAAGTTCTTCAAGCTTCTAATCAAACCAGGATAAATCAATATGTAAGAAGCTTGATTTGGAACCATTATTCAGTGGAGAGTATCCATGAAGTTGAATAAATCCCAAAAGAGTTATGTTTAAGAAGTTATTCCACTTTCTAATCAGGATATCCATGTTTAGCTTTTTTGGACATATGGCAAGTTCTTCAAGCTTCTAATAAAACCAGGATGAATCACTATGTAAGAAGCTTGATTTGGAACCATTATTCAGTGGAGAGTATCCATGAAGTTGAATAAATCTCATAGGAGTTATGTTGAATAAGTTATTCCACTTTCTAATCCGGATATCCGTGTTTAGCATATTTGGACATATGGCAAGTTGTTCAAGCTTCTACTCAAACCAGGATGAATAAGTATGTAAAAAGCTTGATTTGGACCCATTAATCAGTGGAGAGTATTTTATGAAGTTGAATAAAATCTCATAGGAGTTATGTTGAATAAGTTATTCCACTTTCTAATAAGCATATCCATGTTTAGCCTGTTTGGACATATGGCAAGTTTTTCAAGCTTCTAATCAAACCAGGATGAATCACCATGTAAGAAGCTTGATTTGGAACCATTATCCAGTGTAGAGTATCCATGAAGTTGAATAAATCCCATAGGAGTTATGTTTAAGAAGTTATTCGACTTTCTAATCAGGATATCCATGCTTAGCATGTTTGGACATATGGAAAGTTCTCCAAGCTTCTAATCCAACCAGGATGAATCACTATGTAAAAAGCTTGATTTGGCACCATTAATCAGTGTAGAGTCTTTCATGATGTCGAATAAATCACATAGGAGTTATGTTGAATAAGTTATTCCACTTTCTAATCAGGATATCCATGTTTAGCCTGTTTGGATATATGACAAGTTCTTCAAGCTTCTAATTAATCCATGATGAATTACTATGCAAGAAGCTTGATTTGGAACCATTATTCAGTGGAGAGTATCCATGAAGTTGAATAAATCTCATAGGAGTTATGTTGAAGAAGTTATTCCACTTACTAATCACGATATCCATATTTAGCCTGTTTAGACATATGGCAAGTTCTTCAAGATTCTAATAAAACCAGGATGAATCACTATTTAAGAATCTTGATTTGGAACCATTTTCAGTGGAGAATATCCATGAAGTTGAATAAATCCCAAAGGAGTTTTGTTTATGAAGTTATTCCACTCTCTAATCAGGATATCCATGTTTAGCCTGTTTGGACATTTGGCAAGTTCTTCAAGCTTCTAATAAGCCAGGATGAATCACTATGTAGGAAGCTCGATTTGTAACCATTAATAAGTGGAGAGTCTTTCATGAAGCTGAATAAATCTCATAGGAGTTATGTTGAATAAGTTATTCCACTTTCTAATAAGCATATCCATGTTTAGCCTGTTTGGACATATGGCAAGCTTTTCAAGCTTCTAATCAAACCAGGATGAATCACTAAGTAAGAAGCTTGATTTGGAACCATTATCCAGTGGAGAGTATCCATGAAGTTGAATAAATCCCAAAGGAGTTATGTTTAAGAAGTTATTCGACTTTCTAATCAGGATATCCATGCTTAGCATGTTTGGACATATGGAAAGTTCTCCAAGCTTCTAATCCAACCAGGATTAATCACTATGTAAAAAGCTTGATTTGGCACCATTAATCAGTGTAGAGTCTTTCATGATGTCGAATAAATTACATAGGAGTTATGTTGAATAAGTTATTCCACTTTCTAATCAAGATATCCATGTTTAGCATGTTTGGACATATGACAAATTCTTCAAGCTTCTGTTATCCATGTTTAGCTTTTTGGACATATGGCAAGTTCTTCAAGCTTCTAATAAAACCAGGATGAATCACTATGTAAGAAGCTTGATTTGGAACCATTATTCAGTGGAGAGTATCCATGAAGTTGAATAAATCTCATAGGAGTTATGTTGATTAAGTTATTCCACTTTTTAATAAGGATATCCATGTTTAGCCTATTTGGACATATGGCAAGTTCTTCAAGCTTCTAATCAAACCAGGATGAATCACTATGTAAGAAGCTTGATTTGGAACCATTATTCAGTGGAGGGTCTCCATGAAGTTTAATAAATCCCAAAGGAGTTATGTTTTAGAAGTTATTCCACATTCTTATCAGGATATCCATATTTAGCTTTTTTGGACATATGGCAAGTTCTTCAAACTTCTAATCAAACCAGGATGAATCACTATGTAAAAAGCTTGATTTGACACCATTAATAAGTGGAAAGTCCTTCATGAAGTCGAATAAATCACATAGGAGTTATGTTGAATAAGTTATTCCACTTTCTAATCAGGATATCCATGTTTAGCCTGTTTGGACATATGACAAGTTCTTCAAGTTTCTAATTAAACGAGGATGAATTACTATGCAAGAAGCTTGATTTGGAACCATTATTCAGTGGAGAGTATCCATGAATTTGAATAAATCTCATAGGAGTTATGTTGAAGAAGTTATTCCACTTACGAATCACCATATCCATGTTTAGCCTGTTTGGACATATGACAAGTTCTTAAAGCTTCTAATAAAACCAGGATGAATCAGTATGTAAGAAGTTTGATTTAAAACCATTATTCAGTGGAGAGTATCCATGAAGTTGAATAAATCCCAAAGGAGTTATGTTTAAGAAGTTATTTCACTCTCTAATCAATATATACATGTTTAGCATGTTTGGACATAGGGCAAGTTCTTCAAGCTTCTAATAAGGCAGGATGAATCACTATGTAAGAAGCTTGATTTGGAACCATTATTTAGTGGAGAGTATCCATGAAGTTGAACTAATCCCAAAGGAGTTATGTTTAAGAAGTTATTCCACTCTAATCAGGATATCCATGTTTAGCCTGTTTGGACATATGCCAAGTTCTTCAAGATCCTAATAAACCAGGATGCAACACTATGTAAGAAGTTTGATTATGAACTATTATTCAGTGGATAGTATCCATGAAGTTGAATAAATCCCAAAGGAGTTAGTTTAAGAAGTTATTCCACTTTCTAATCAGGATATCCATGTTTAGCATGTTTGGACATATGGCAAGTTCTCCAAGCTTCTAATCCAACCAGGATGAATCACTATGTAAAAGGATTGATTTGGAACCATTAATAAGTGGAGAGTCTTTCATGAAGTTGAATAAATCTCATAGGAGTTATGTTGAATAAGTATTCCACTTTCTAATAAGGATATTCATGTTTAGCCTGTTTGGACATATGGCAAGTTCTTCAAGCTTTTAATCAAACCAAGATTAATCAATATGTAAGAAGCTTGATTTGGAACCATTTTTCAGTGGAGAGTATCCATGAAGTTGAATAAATCCCAAAGGAGTTATGTTTAAGAAGTTATTCCACTATTTAATCATGATATCCATGTTTAGCATGTTTGGACATATGGCAAGTTCTTCAAACTTCTAATCAAACCAGGATGAATCACTATGTAAAAAGCTTATTTGGAACCATTAATCAATGGAGAGTATCCATGAAGTTGAATAAATCCCATAGGAGTTATGTTGAAGAAGTTATTCCACTTTCTAATCACGATATCCATGTTTACCTTGTTTGGACATATGGCAAGTTCTTCATGCTTCTAAACAAACCAAGATGAATCACTATGTAAGAAGCTTGATTTGGAACCATTATTGAGTGGACAGTATCCATGAAGTTGAATCAATCCCAGAGGAGTTATGTTTAAGAAGTTATTCTACTTTCTAATCAGGATATCCATGTTTAGCCTGTTTGGACATATGGCAAGTTCTTGAAGCTTCTAATCAAAACAAGATGAATCACTATGCAAGAAGCTTTATTTTGAACCATTATTGAGTGGAGAGTATCCATGAAGTTGAATAAATCCCAAAGGAGTTATGTTTAAGAAGTTATTCCACTTTCTAATAAGGATATCCATGTTTAGCCTGTTTGGGCATATGGCAAGTTCTTGAAGCTTCTAATCAAACCAGGATGAATCACTATGTAAGAAGCTTTATTTGGAACCATTATTTAGTGGAGAGTATCCATGAAGTTGAATAAATCCCAAAAGAGTTATGTTTAAGAAGTTATTCCACTTTCTAATCAGGTTGTCCATGTTTAGCTTTTTTGGACATATGGCAAGTTCTTCAAGCTTCTAATAAAACCAGGATGAATCACTATGTAAGAAGCTTGATTTGGACCCATTAACCAGTGGAGAGTATTATATGAAGTTGACTAAATCTCATAGGAGTTATGTTGATTAAGTTATTCTACTTTCTAATAAGGATATCCATGTTTAGCCTGTTTGGACATATGGCAAGTTCTTCAAGCTTCTAATCAAACCAGGATGAATCACTATGTAAGAAGCTTGATTTGGAACCATTATTCAGTGGAGGGTCTCCATGAAGTTTAATAAATCCCAAAGGAGTTATGTTTTAGAAGTTATTCCACATTCTTATCAGGATATCCATATTTAGCTTTTTTGGACATATGGCAAGTTCTTCAAACCCTCTAATCAAAACAGGATGAATCACTATGTAAAAAGCTTGATTTGACACCATTAATCAGTGGAAAGTCTTTCATGAATTTGAATAAATTTCATAGGAGTTATGTTGAAGAAGTTATTCCACTTACGAATCACCATATCCATGTTTAGCCGTTTTGGACATATGACAAGCTCTTCAAGCTTCTAATAAAACCAGGATGAATCAGTATGTAAGAAGTTTGATTTAAAACCATTATTCAGTGGAGAGTATCCATGAAGTTGAATAAATCCCAAAGAAGTTATGTTTAAGAAGTTATTTCACTCTCTAATCAAGATATACATGTTTAGCATGTTTGGACATAGGGCAAGTTCTTCAAGCTTCTAATAAGACAGGATGAATCACTATGTAAGAAGCTTGATTTGGAACCATTATTCAGTGGAGAGTATTTATGAAGTTGAACTAATCCCAAAGGAGTTATGTTTAAGAAGTTATTCCACTCTCTAATCAGGATATCCATGTTTAGCCTGTTTGGACATATGGTAAGTTCTTCAAGATCCTAATAAACCAGGATGCAACACTATGTAAGAAGTTTGATTTGGAACTATTATTCAGTGGAGAGTATCCATGAAGTTGAATAAATCCCAAAGGAGTTAGTTTAAGAAGTTATTCCACTTTCTAATCAGGATATCCATGTTTAGCATGTTTGGACATATGGCAAGTTCTCCAAGCTTCTAATCCAACCAGGATGATTCACTATGTAAAAGGATTGATTTGGAACCATTAATAAGTGGAGAGTCTTTCATGAAGTTGAATAAATCTCATAGGAGTTATGTTGAATAAGTATTCCACTTTCTAATAAGGATATCCATGTTTAGCCTGTTTGGACATATGGCAAGTTCTTCAAGCTTCTAATCAAACCAAGATTAATCAATATGTAAGAAGCTTGATTTGGAACCATTTTTCAGTGGAGAGTATCCATAAAGTTGAATAAATCCCAAAGGAGTTATGTTTAAGAAGTTATTCCACTTTTTAATCAGGATATCCCTGTTTAGCATGTTTGGACATATGGCAAGTTCTTCAAGCTTCTAATCAAACCAGGATGAATCACTATGTAAAAAGCTTATTTGGAACCATTAATCAATGGAGAGTATCCATGAAGTTAAATAAATCCCATAGGCGTTATGTTGAAGAAGTTATTCCACTTTCTAATCAAGATATCCATGTTTACCCTGTTTGGACATATGACAAGTTCTTCATGCTTCTAAACAAACCAAGATGAATCACTATATAAGAAGCTTGATTTGGAACCATTATTCAGTGGAGAGTATCCATGAAGTTGAATTAATCACAGAGGAGTTATGTTTAAGAAGTTATTCCACTTTCTAATCAGGATATCCATGTTTAGCCTGTTTGGACATATGGCAAGTTCTTGAAGCTTCTAATCAAAACAGGATGAATCACTATGCAAGAAGCTTGATTTTGAACCATTATTGAGTGGAGAGTATCCATGAAGTTGAATAAATCCCAAAGGAGTTAGTTTAAGAAGTTATTCTACTTTCTAATCAGGATATCTATGTTTAGCATGTTTGGAAATATGGCAAGTTCTCCAAGCTTCTAATCCAACCAGGATGAATCACAATGTAAAAGGATTGATTTGGAACCATTAATAAGTGGAGAGTCTTTCATGAAGTTGAATAAATCTCATAGGAGTTATGTTGAATAAGTTATTCCACTTTCTAATAAGGATATCCATGTTTAGCCTAGTTGGACATATGGCAAGTTCTTCAAGCTTCTAATCAAACCAGGATTAATCAATATGTAATAAGCTTGATTTGGAACCATTATTCAGTGGAGAGTATCCATGAAGTTGAATAAATCCCAAAGGAGTTATGTTTAAGAAGTTATTCCACTATTTAATCAGGATATCCATGTTTAGCATGTTTGGACATATGGCAAGTTCTTCAAACTTCTAATTAAACCAGGATGAATCACTATGTAAAAAGCTTATTTGGAACCATTAATCAATGGAGAGTCTTTCATGAAGTCGAATAAATCACATAGGAGTTATGTTGAATAAGTTATTCCACTTTCTAATAAGGATATCCATGTTTACCCTGTTTGGACATATGGCAAGTTCTTCATGCTTCTAATCAAACGAGGATGAATTACTATGCAAGAAGCTTGATTTGGAAACATTATTCAGGGGAGAGTATCCATTTATTTGAATAAATCTCATAAGAGTTATGTTGAAGAAGTTATTCCACTTAATAATCACCATATCCATATTTAGCCTGTTTGGACATATGACAAGTTCTTCAAGCTTCTAATAAAACCAGGATGAATCACTATGTAAGAAGTTTGATTTAAAACCATTATTCAGTGGAGAGTATCCATGAAATTGAATAAATCCCAAGGGAGTTATGTTTAATAAGTTATTCCACTTTCTAATCAGGATATTCATGTTTAGCATGTTTAGCCTAATTAGACATATGGCAAGTTCTTCAAGTTTCTAATCAAACCAGGATGAATCACTATGTAAAAATCTTGATTTGGAACCATTAATAAGTGGAGAGTCTTTCATGAAGTTGAATAAATCTCATAGGAGTTATGTTGAATAAGTTATTCCACTTTCTAATCAGGATATCCATGTTTAGCTTGTTTGGACATATGACAAGTTCTTCAAGCGTCTAATAAAACCAGGATGAATCACTATGTAAGAAGTTTGATTTAAAACCATTTTTCAGTGGAGAGTATCCATGAAGTTTAATAAACCCCAAAGGAGTTATGTTTAAGAAGTTTTTCCACTCTCTAATCAGGATATCCATGTTTAGCCTGTTTGGACATAGGGCAAGTTCTTCAAGCTTCTAATAAGCCAGGATGAATCACTATGTAAGAAGCTTGATTTTGAACCATTATTCAGTGGAGGTATCCATGAAGTTGAATAAATCCCAAATGAGTTATGTTTAAGAAGTTATTCTATTTTCTAATCAGGATATCATGTTTAGCATGTTTGGACATATGGCAAGTTCTTGAAGCTTCTAATAAACCAGGATGCAACACTATGTAAAAAGCTTGATTTGGAACCATTAATAAGTGGAGAGTATTTCATGAAGTTGAATAAATCTCATAGGAGTTATGTTGAAGAAGTAATTCCACTTTCTAATAAAGACACCCATGTTTAGCATGTTTGGACATATGGCAAGTTCTCCAAGCTTCTAATCCAACCAGGACGAATCACTATGTAAAAGGATTGTTTTGGAACCATTAATAAGTGGAGAGTCTTTCACGAAGTTGAATAAATCTCATAGGAGTTATGTTGAATAAGTTATTCCACTTTCTAAAAAGGATATCCATGTTTAGCCTGTTTGGACATATGGCAAGTTCTTCAAGCTTCTAATCAAACCAGGATTAATCACTGTGTAAGAAGCTTGATTTGGGACCATTATTCAGTGGAGAGTATCCATGAAGTTAAATAAAACCCAAAGGAGTTAGTTTAAGAAGTTATTCCACTTTCTAATCAGGATATCCATGTTTAGCATGTTTGGACATATGGCAAGTTCTCCAAGCTTCTAATCCAACCGGGATGAATCACAATGTAAAAGGATTAATCTGGAACCATTAATAAGTGGAGAGTCTTTCATGAAGTTGAATAAATCTCATAGGAGTTATGTTGAATAAGTTATTCCACTTTCTAATCAACATATCCATGTTTAGCCTGTTTGGACATAGGGCAAGTTCTTCAAGCTTCTAATCAAACCAGGATTAATCAATATGTAAGAAGCTTGATTTGGAACCATTATTCAGTGGAGAGTATTCATGAAGTTGAATAAATCCCAAAGGAGTTATGTTTAAGAAGTTATTCCACTTTTTAATTAGGATATCCATGTTTAGCATGTTTGGACATATGGCAAGTTCTTCAAGCTTATAATCAAACCAGGATGAATCACTATGTAAAAAGCTTATTTGGAACCATTAATCAATGGAGAGTATCCATGAAGTTGAATAAATCCCATAGGAGTTATGTTGAAGAAGTTATTCCACTTTCTAATCAAGATATCCCAGTTTACCCTGTTTGGACATATGGCAAGTTCTTCATGCTTCTAAACAAACCAAGATGAATCACTATGTAAGAAGCTTGATTTGGAACCATTATTCAGTTAAGAGTATCCATGAAGTTGAATCAATCCCAGAGGAGTTATCTTTAAGAAGTTATTCCACTTTCTAATCAGGATATCCATGTTTAGCATGTTTAATCATATGGCAAGTTCTTGAAGCTTCTAATCAAAACAGGATGAATCAATAAGCAAGAAGCTTGATTTAGAACCATTATTGAGTGGAGTGTATCCATGAAGTTGAATAAATCCCAAAGGAGTTATGTTTAAGAAGTTATTCCACTTTCTAATCAGGATATCCATGTTTAGCTTTTTTGGACATATGGCAAGTTCTTCAAGCTTCTAATAAAACCAGGATGAATCACTATGTAAGAAGCTTGATTTGGAACCATTATTCGTGGAGAGTATCCATGAATTTGAATAAATCTCATAGGAGTTATGTTGAATAAGTTATTCCACTTTCTAATTAGGATATCCGTGTTTAGCATGTTTGGACATATGGCAAGTTCTTCAAGTTTCTAATAAAACCAAGATGAATCAGTATGTAAAAAGCTTGATTTGGACCCATTAATCAGTGGAGAGTATTTTATGAAGTTGAATAAATCTCATAGGAGTTATGTTGAATAAGTTATTCCACTTTCTAATCAGGATATCCGTGTTTAGCATGTTTGGACATATGGCAAGTTCTTAAAGCTTCTAATCAAACCAGGATGAATCAGTATCTAAAAAGCTTGATCTGGCACCATTAATCAGTGGAAAGTCTTTCATGAAGTCGAATAAATCACATAGGAGTTATGTTGAATAAGTTATTCCACTTTCTAATCAGGATATCCATGTTTAGCATGTTTGGACATATGACAAGTTCTTCAAGGTTCTAATCAAACGAGGATGAATTACTATGCAAGAAGCTTGATTTGGAAACAATATTCAGGGGAGAGTATCCATGAATTTGAATAAATCTCATAAGAGTTATGTTGAAGAAGGTATTCCACTTACTAATCACCATATCCATATTTAGCATGTTTGGACATATGACAAGTTCTTCAAGCGTCTAATAAAACCAGGATGAATCACTATGTAAGAAGTTTGATTTAAAACCATTTTTCAGTGGAGAGTATCCATGAAGTTTAATAAACCCCAAAGGAGTTATGTTTAAGAAGTTATTCCACTCTCTAATCAGGATATCCATGTTTAGCCTGTTTGGACATAGGGCAAGTTCTTCAAGCTTCTAATAAGCCAGGATGAATCACTATGTAAGAAGCTTGATTTTGAACCATTATTCAGTGGAGAGTATCCATGAAGTTGAATAAATCCCAAAGGAGTTATGTTTAAGAAGTTATTCCATTTTCTAATCAGGATATCATGTTTAGCATGTTTGGACATATGGAAAGTTCTTGAAGCTTCTAATAAACCAGGATGCAACACTATGTAAAAAGCTTGATTTGGAACCATTAATAAGTGGAGAGTATTTCATTAAGTTGAATAAATCTCATAGGAGTTATGTTGAAGAAGTTATTCCACTTTCTAATAAGGACACCCATGTTTAGCATGTTTGGACATATGGCAAGTTCTCCAAGCTTCTAATCCAACCAGGACGAATCACTATGTAAAAGGATTGATTTGGAACCATTAATAAGTGGAGAGTCTTTCACGATGTTGAATAAATCTCATAGGAGTTATGTTGAATAAGTTATTCCACTTTCTAAAAAGGATATCCATGTTTAGCCTGTTTGGACATATGGCAAGTTCTTCAAGCTTCTAATCAAACCAGGATTAATCACTATGTAAGAATCTTGATTTGGAACCATTATTCAGTGGAGAGTATCCATGAAGTTGAATAAACCCCAAAGGAGTTAGTTTAAGAAGTTATTCCACTTTCTAATCAGGATATCCATGTTTAGCATGTTTGGACATATGGCAAGTTCTCCAAGCTTCTAATCCAACCAGGATGAATCACAATGTAAAAGGATTGATTTGGAACCATTAATAAGTGGAGAGTCTTTCATGAAGTTGAATAAATCTCATAGGAGTTATGTTGAATAAGTTATTCCACTTTCTAATAAGGATATCCATGTTTAGCCTGTTTGGACATATGGCAAGTTCTTCAAGCTTCTAATCAAACCAGGATTAATCAATATGTAAGAAGCTTGATTTGGAACCATTATTCAGTGGAGAGTATCCATGAAGTTGAATAAATCCCAAAGGAGTTATGTTTAAGAAGTTATTCCACTTTTTAATTAGGATATCAATGCTTAGCATGTTTGGACATATGGCAAGTTCTTCATGCTTATAATCAAACCAGGATGAATCACTATGTAAAAAGCTTATTTGGAACCATTAATCAATGGAGAGTATCCATGAAGTTGAATAAATCCCATAGGAGTTATGTTGAAGAAGTTATTCCACTTTCTAATCAAGATATCCATGTTTACCCTGTTTGGACATATGGCAAGTTCTTCATGCTTCTAAACAAACCAAGATGAATCACTATGTAAGAAGCTTGATTTGGAACCATTATTCAGTTAAGAGTATCCATGAAGTTGAATCAATCCCAGAGGAGTTATGTTTAAGAAGTTATTCCACTTTCTAATCAGGATATCCATGTTTAGCATGTTTGGACATATGACAAGTTCTTCAAGGTTCTAATCAAACGAGGATGAATTACTATGCAAGAAGCTTTATTTGGAAACATTATTCAGGGGAGAGTATCCATGAATTTGAATAAATCTCATAAGAGTTATGTTTAAGAAGGTATTCCACTTACTAATCACCATATCCATATTTAGCCTGTTTGGACATATGACAAGTTCTTCAAGCGTCTAATAAAACCAGGATGAATCACTATGTAAGAAGTTTGATTTAAAACCATTTTTCAGTGGAGAGTATCCATGAAGTTTAATAAACCCCAAATGGTGCAGCCTGGGTATGGCTTCTGCTCCTGGATCACTTGAAGGGGAATGGAAGGGGCTTGTCCTTGGAGGTTACTAACACTCTGTTGGACTATGAACTCTTCCCTGAAGCTATGGAGTGGCGACAGAGATGATTTGCTACTCAAAGACACAGGATTACCCTGTATTGTCTAAGATGGATTCACTAAGGAATTCCTTCCCTAAGGTGAGATCAATGTTCCTTTAGCTGAACAGAGAAAGCAGAGAACAAGGCAAGCAGTTTGCTGGAAGTTTTTAGATTGATTGATAAAAAGATACATCAGCTGCGTGAGCAGCTAAGTAGAAAACGCCAACTTCCCTAATTCCTAAACCAAGATGGTTTAAGTCTAATCCTAATCCTAATCCAATTAGAAATTGGTTTAATTCTACTCCTAACCAAATCCCAATCGAAATTGGTTTCCTGATCCTAATTGTATTTGGTTTGTTTTAAATGAAATCAATTACAAGCAAATAAACTAAACCAACATGCTGGTTTGTCTTGGCTTTCTCCTTCTGATTTGTTTCCCACGAGTTGGAGCAAGTGTAGGAGAGCTTCTCTTTGTGCCTTGGATCTTGATCTAGTAACTGGTCCAGTCCAACAACTTGTTAAGTCCTGATTAAGCTCTAGCTCAGATTGTTCTCCAAGTCTTCCTTGGCTCTGGTTCACTTCAGGATCAACAGCCTCAAGCTCCTCTCCTAAGCTGGTCCATTCAGTAGCACCTTTATCCCCTTGCTCAGGTTCAATCAGCTCTTCATCATCAGACTCACTCAGCTCTCCAATGTCCTTGATCATGGCTGCACCATCCCCTCCTCCTTTAAAAGGATTTGACCTCAAATCCAATTCATCTGCAACATAAGGAATCAAGTCAGAAACATTGAAAGTTGAACTTATATTATACTTACCTTCAAGATCAATCTGGTAAGCATTGTTGTTGATTCTTTTCAACACTTTGAAAGGACCATCTGTCCTTGGCATCAGCTTTGATTTCCTTTCAGCAGGAAACCTATCCTTCCTCATATGGATCCACACGAGATCCCCTGGTTTCAGTACCATCTCTTTCCTGCCTTTGTTCTTCTGTCTTGCATACATCCTGGTGCGCTCTTCTATGTTCTTCCTGACCTGCTCATGCAAAGATTTAACAAACTCGGCCTTCTGTTTGCCATCAAGATTAGCTTGTTCTTTTAAAGGTAAAGCAAGTAAATCCAAAGGGGACAAAGGATTGAATCCATAGACAGCCTGAAAAGGAGTAATCTTAGTAGCTAGATGCATTGATCTATTATATGCAAACTCTACATGTGGTAAACAATCCTCCCAAGTCCTGATGTTCTTCTTAATGATAGCACGCAGGAGAGTAGACAAAGTCCTATTGACTGTTTCAGTTTGCCCATCAGTTTGTGGGTGACAAGTAGTTGAAAACAACAGCCTAGTTCCCAATTTTCCCCACAAAGTTTTCCAGAAATAGCTAAGGAACTTAGTGTCCCTGTCAGAAACTATAGTTCTAGGCATTCCATGCAACCTAACAACCTCTCTAAAGAATAGATCAGCTACCAAGGATGCATCATCAGTCTTATGGCAAGGTATGAAATGTGCCATCTTAGAAAACCTGTCAACTACCACAAAGATGCTATCTCTACCCTTTCTAGTTCTAGGCAATCCTAAAACAAAGTCCATAGAAATGTCAACCCATGGCTCAGTAGGGATGGGAAGGGGCGTATACAAACCTGTTGGTTGAACCTTGGACTTGGCCTGCTTACATACCACACACCTTGAGCACACTTTCTCCACTTCTTTCTTCATGCTCGGCCAATAGAAGTGTTCCTGCAAGGTAGACAGTGTCTTGGCGACCCCAAAATGGCCCATTAGTCCTCCTCCATGAGCTTCCCTGACATATAATTCCCTCAAAGAACCACAAGGCACACACAAGCGGTTATCATAGAAAAGAAACCCTTTCACTTGATAAAATTTACCACTAGCATGTTTCTCAGTCTGTTTAAATACTTCTTGAAACTCTGGATCATCAACATAACAAGACTTAAGGTGTTCAAATCCTAAAAGCTTTGTTTCCATTGAAGATAAAAGAACATACCTTCTTGAGAGTGCATCAGCCACAACATTCTCCTTACCTTGCTTGTAGTGGATGACATAAGGGAATGTCTCAATGAACTCAACCCACCTAGCATGCCTCTTGTTCAGCTTCTGTTGCCCTTTGAGATGCTTAAGAGATTCATGATCTGTATGGATCACAAACTCTTTAGGCCAAAGGTAATGTTGCCACACCTGAAGAGCTCTCACCAAGGCATAAAGTTCTTTATCATAGGTTGGGTAGTTCAAGGTGGCGCCTCCTAGCTTTTCACTGAAGTAAGCTATAGGCCTCTTCTCTTGCATCAGCACAGCTCCAATTCCAACTCCAGAAGCATCACATTCTATTTCAAAAGTTTTAAGAAAGTCAGGGAGTACAAGTAAAGGGGCACTTGTTAACTTCCCTTTCAGCAGTTGGAATGCTTCTTCCTGAGCTTCTCCCCAAGTGAATCCAACACTCTTCTTGATGACTTCAGTGAGTGGGGCAGCAATGGTACTGAAGTCTCTCACAAACCTCCTGTAGAAGCCAGCAAGTCCATGGAAGCTCCTGACTTCTCCAATGGTTTTAGGTGTCGGCCATTCCTTTATAGCCTTCACTTTCTCTTCATCAACCTGTATACCCTGTGATGTAACAACAAAGCCTAAAAAGACAAGGTTATCTGTTCCAAAAGAGCATTTCTTGAAGTTAGCATACAGGTTCTCTTTCCTAAGCACATCTAGAACTTGTCTCAAGTGTTCAACATGTTCTCTCATGGTCTTACTGTAAATCAGTATATCATCAAAGTACACAACTACAAATCGACCAATAAGAGCTCTTAAGACATGATTCATCAGCCTCATGAATGTACTAGGTGCATTAGTGAGACCAAAAGGCATGACCAGCCATTCATACAATCCTAACTTAGTTTTAAAAGCAGTTTTCCACTCATCTCCTTCTTTCATTCTGATTTGGTGGTAACCACTTTTTAAATCAATTTTAGAAAAGACACATGAACCATGTAGCTCATCTAACATGTCATCTAAGCGAGGGATTGGATGTCTATACTTAACTGTGATGTTGTTGATGGCTCTGCAATCCACACACATGCGCCAACTCCCATCCTTCTTAGGTACCAGTAGGACTGGTACAACACAAGGACTCATGCTCTCCCTGATATGGCCTTTTCCCAAGAGTTCATTGACTTGTTTCTGGAGCTCTTTAGTCTCAACAGGATTGGTCCTGTAGGCTGGACGGTTTGGAAGTGATGCTCCTGGTACAAAGTCAATTTGGTGTTCAATCCCTCTAATGGGTGGCAAACCAACTGGATTATCATCTGGAAAGACATCTATGTACTCCTGCAAAAGACACTCAATCTCTTTTGGAATCACAAGATCAGTGTTAGTAGCAGTGACCAACAACTCCTTGTAAACTACTAGTATTAGATTTTGTTGTTCAATCATAGCAGTCTTGATATCTTTACTAGTAGCAAAAAGGTTTAGTTTACTTACCTGGTTGGCCTCGTCCAGCAACAAAGCCTTTCCTGGTGCTTTAGCTTCTTCCCTCCTCCTTTTGAGATGCAATTGATCCTGGTGCACTTCCTAGGGCGTCAAGGGTACCAGTGTGATCTGCCTCTCCTTTTGAGTAAAGGTGTGTCTGTTGGTGAAGCCATCATGTACTGCTCTCTTGTCATACTGCCAGGGGCGCCCAAGTAGGATATGGCTAGCTTCAAGAGGCAACACATCACAAGTGATCTCATCTTGATACCTTCCTACTGATAGTGAGACTTTCACTTGCTTGCTGACCTTCAGTCCTCCTTCCTCGTTGAGCCACTGCAAGTGGTATGGTTTGGGGTGCTTATACACCTCAAGGCCCAGTTTCTCCACCAGTTCCTCACTTGCTACATTTGTACAGCTTCCCCCATCTATGATTAAGCTGCAAACTTTGTTTTGGATTAAGCATCTAGTGTGGAACAGGTTCTCTCTTTGGTCATCTTCTCTGGCCTTAGGCTGTGCATTGAGGATCCTCCTGGTGACCAGCATCTCCCCTTGGACAGGATACTCCACGCCTTCTTCATCAGACTCCTGGTCGGTTTTCTCATCCTCAGAAACCACATCTCCATTGGCTAGAACTATCATCACCTTCTTGTTGGTACACTCATTAGCATAGTGTCCAAAACCCTGACACTTGAAGATAAAGACAAACTCTATCTTCTTTTCCCACTCTAGATAGGCATCTGGGTCATTCTTGCCATGGAAGGGAGGTATTCTCAGCTTGAGATTCCCTAAATTATCAGTTGCTGGTTGCCTGCGGTTATGGTGTCTACTATGCTGGCTAGCCTGAGACTCATCATCACTCTCACCAGTTGAATCTCCTTGAGCTGGTTCACCATAGATCCTATGACCCCCAACTTCAATTCGTGGTCCTCTCCTAGGCCCCATGCGTGCCCTCTCAGCTCCAACAACAGCCTATTGTCCTGCATTGTCATCAAGTAAATTTTCATTAGCTTGTTGAGCTTGGTTATAAGTAACCTGCATTCTTCTAGTTATCTCAGCCATCATAGCCTCAAATTGAACTTGGTTGAGGTTGATTTGCTGGACAGCAGGCTCATCTACTCCCTCTCCATCTAGCCTTTCATTAGCCATGGTAACCTGAAAGACAAGTTAGAAGAAGAAAAACACAAAACTACTCTCTCTCTCTCACTCAATTTAGGCTGCAAAGTCTCTGTCTTTCTCACAAGTTCAGTTAAGATTCAAAACTCTACACCTAAGATCTAGAACTTTGACCCCCAATGAATTTAGATAGAAAGATTTAAGAGATTGGGCACCAGCTGACTTTACCACCCTGAGCTGGATTACTCTTCAGCTTGCTGGATTTCTCTTCAGCTTTTCTATTCTTTTCTTTTTTTTTTTTTGATTTCCAGGGTCGGCTCAGCTGGCTTACAACAGATAGAAAGATAAGAGAAGTGTTTGTGATGGAGTGACTGATCTGAGTAGACAAATCGCAAACCCTAACCTTCAAGTGGCTCTGATACCACTTGGTGCAGCCTGGGTATGGCTTCTGCTCCTGGATCACTTGAAGGGGAATGGAATGGGCTTGTCCTTGGAGGTTACTAACACTCTGTTGGACTATGAACTCTTCCCTGAAGCTATGGAGTGGCGACAGAGATGATTTGCTACTCAAAGACACAGGATTACCCTGTATTGTCTAAGATGGATTCACTAAGGAATTCCTTCCCTAAGGTGAGATCAATGTTCCTTTAGCTGAACAGAGAAAGCAGAGAACAAGGCAAGCAGTTTGCTGGAAGTTTTTAGATTGATTGATAAAAAAGGTACATCAGCTGCGTGAGCAGCTAAGTAGAAAACGCCAACTTCCCTAATTCCTAAACCAAGATGGTTTAAGTCTAATTCTAATCCTAATCCTAATCCAATTAGGAATTGGTTTAATTCTACTCCTAACCAAATCCCAATCGAAATTGGTTTCCTATTCCTAATTGTATTTGGTTTGTTTTAAATGAAATCAATTACAAGCAAATAGATTAAACCAACAGGCTGGTTTGTCTTGGCTTTCTCTCTCTGATTTGTTTCCCACGATTTGGAACAAGTGTAGGAGTGCCTTCTCCTGGTTCCTTAGTCTTGAACGAGTCATTGGTCCATTCCATAAGCTGTCTCTAGTTTGAGAGTCTCCTTTGCTCAGGTTGAGTTCAGGATCAACAGCTTCAAGTTCTTCACCCAAGCTAATCCAATTGGCAGCACCTTTATCCCCTTGATCAGGTTCAATCATCTCTCCCTCTTCAGACTCACTAAGCTCTCCAATGTCCTTGCTCATGGCTGCACCACCAAAGGAGTTATGTTTAAGAAGTTATTCCACTCTCTAATCAGGATATCCATGTTTAGCCTGTTTGGACATAGGGCAAGTTCTTCAAGCTTCTAATAAGCCAGGATGAATCACTATGTAAGAAGCTTGATTTTGAACCATTATTCAGTGGAGAGTATCCATGAAGTTGAATAAATCCCAAAGGAGTTATGTTTTAGAAGTTATTCCATTTTCTAATCAGGATATCATGTTTAGCATATTTGGACATATGGCAAGTTCTTGAAGCTTCTAATAAACCAGGATGCAACACTATGTAAAAAGCTGGATTTGGAACCATTAATAAGTGGAGAGTATTTCATGAAGTTGAATAAATCTCATAGGAGTTATGTTGAAGAAGTTATTCCACTTTCTAATAAGGACACCCATCTTTAGCATGTTTGGACATATGGCAAGTTCTCCAAGCTTCTAATCCAACCAGGACGAATCACTATGTAAAAGGATTGATTTGGAACCATTAATAAGTGGAGAGTCTTTCACGAAGTTGAATAAATCTCATAGGAGTTATGTTGAATAAGTTATTCCACTTTCTAAAAAGGATATCCATGTTTAGCCTGTTTGGACAAATGGCAAGTTCTTCAAGCTTCTAATCAAACTAGGATTAATCACTATGTAAGAAGCTTGATTTGGGACCATTATTCAGTGGAGAGTATCCATGAAGTTGAATAAAACCCAAAGGAGTTAGTTTAAGAAGTTATTCCACTTTCTAATCAGGATATCCATGTTTAGCATGTTTGGACATATGGCAAGTTCTCCAAGCTTCTAATCCAACCAGGATGAATCACAATGTAAAAGGATTGATTTGGAACCATTAATAAGTGGAGAGTCTTTCATGAAGTTGAATTAATCTCATAGGAGTTATGTTGAATAAGTTATTCCACTTTCTAATAAGGATATCCATGTTTAGCCTGTTTGGACATATGGCAAGTTCTTCAAGCTTCTAATCAAACCAGGATTAATCAATATGTAAGAAGCTTGATTTGGAACCATTATTCAGTGGAGAGTATCCATGAAGTTGAATAAATCCCAAAGGAGTTATGTTTAAGAAGTTATTCCACTTTTTAATTAGGATATCCATGCTTAGCATGTTTGGACATATGGCAAGTTCTTCAAGCTTATAATCAAACCAGGATGAATCACTATGTAAAAAGCTTATTTGGTGTTGAAATGAAGAAGAGAATAACCAGAGGAAAGGAATTAGTCCATGATCAGAGACAAGTGCATCAAGAGAAACTGATTTGGGATTTTATGTACAATCTTGCTCCACAAGCTATCTTCTTGACCTAACTTACCTTCCAGGGCAAGAAATGAGTTGGGGATACTTATATGGACGTTGGGAACCTATGATTGTAAATTTATGAAGAACAGGATGAAGAACAAGAGAGAGAGATAGTGATGAATCCGTGAGAGTGGAGAGAGAGTGAGGGAATTCGAAATGTAAGAGAGAGAGAGTAAAGAAGGATTTGTTTCCTTAATTCACTTAGGTTACATGGTTACAATATTTAAAGGGAAATCAGATTGCATACAAACAAAGAGAATAATATAAACAATGTGGTTGCAAGCTGAGGCTGAAAGTGACATGACCTAAACGGCCATCTCCTCCTCTCTCCTCTAAGTAGAACATGTGACTTTAACTATTTAAATACTCCCACATGTGCCTGAGCTTGCCAACGGCCTGATTGACTTCTGAGCAAGCTTGGGTTGGTTTGAATCATTTGAATTCGAACTCAGCCTTGCCTTCCAAGGCAACCAAAGGCTGGTTGCTTCCTTGTAAGCCAAGTCTGTACGGAATAGCTTGATCACTAAGGTATCTTCTTATACTTGCATCTCTTCCATGTATCTCCATGTCTTCATGTCAATATTCTTCAGATTAATACTCCCCCTCAAGCTTGACCTAATGAAATGGTCAAGCTTGGACACCATGAAGTCTTCCCTCATTAAAACCTTAGTATGCAAAACCCAGTGGGACAAAAACATACTAAGGGAAAAGAGTAGAAGCTCCATGGTAAGGGTCCTTACTCGTGGGTGATCTCAGTGAGTCTAAGCCTGGGATATATGGACTCACACACCTTTGTACTCACAGCCTTTGTGAAGATGTCTGCTAGTTGATCTTCACTCCTTGTGTAGCATGGTAAGATCACTCCTTGTATCACCATCTGCCTCACCTTATGGCAGTCTACCTCAATGTGTTTGGTCCTTTCATGGAACACTGAGTTTGAAGCTATGTGTATGGCAGCCTGGTTATCACAGTGCATTGTGATTGGAGAGGTGATCTCTATACCCAAGTCTTTGAGAAGTCCTTTGATCCATACCAGCTCATTTGTGAGCTTCCTCATGGCTCTATACTCAGCTTCAGCACTTGAACATGAAACCACCTTTTGTTTCTTGCTTTTCCATGTTACCAGATTGCCTCCAATGAATGTGCAATAGCCTGTGGTTGATTTTCTATCATTCCTATCTCCTGCCCAATCAGCATCACAATATCCAACCACTTCAGTGTTGCCATTGCATCCCATCCATATTCCTTGACCAGGAGCTCCACTGAGGTATCTAAGGATTCTTTCCACCATTTTCCAGTGATGAATCATTGGCACTTGCATATGTTGGCTCACCTGGTTCACAGCAAAACAAATATCAGGTCTAGTGATGGTTAAATAGATAAGCTTACCCACTAGTCTTCTGTATTGTTTTGGATCATCAAATGGGGTTGCTTCATACTCCCCCTCTCGCAGGATCTTGTATCCATCTTCAAGTGGGGTCTTGGCTGGCTTCTCTCCAAGCATACCTGCTCCATTCAAGAGATCAAGTGTGTACTTTCTTTGGGATAAGAAGAGCCCCTCTTTAGATCGGCATACTTCTATTCCAAGAAAGTACTTTAGCTCACCTAGATCCTTAATGTCAAACACAGATTTTAGAAAAGCTTTAGTAGTTTGTATACCTTCTTTGTCACTCCCTGTGATGATGATATCATCAACATACACAAGGATGACTACTATACCTTGTTGGCTGGTGAATGTGAAGAGAGTATGGTCAGCTTCTGATCGGCAAAACCCTTTCCCATTCAGAGTGGTACTGAGCTTATGGTACCATGCTCTTGGTGATTGCTTCAGTCCATAGATAGCCTTCTTGAGTCTCCATACATTTCCTGGTTTGACCATGTGTTCTAGACCAGGAGGGGGTCTCATGTAGACTTCATCTTCCAATTCTCCTTGGAGGAATGCATTCTTCACATCCATTTGCCATAAGTCCCATTCCAAGTTTGTTGCAAGGGAGAGAATGATCCTGATGGTGTGGAGCTTTGCAACAGGAGCAAAAGTATCCAAGTAGTCTTCTCCATATGTTTGTGTGAAGCCTCTTGCCACCAGCCTTGTCTTCTTTCTCTCTGGTTTTCCATTTGCCAAGTACTTGATGGTGTAGAGTAGGCGACTTGTTACTGCTTTCTTGCCTTTGGGGAGTTCAGCCTCAAAGAAGGTATCATTTCTGATCATGGCATTGACCTCATCTTCCACTGATGTTCTCCACTCCTTGTCTGCCATAGCTTCTTCATAAGTCTTTGGGATATATTCCTGATCCACATTGCTCATGAAGACTTGGTGATCAGCTGGATATTGGGCTAAGGAGCACACGGCTTGTACTGGATGAGCTACTGCATTGGCATTGAAGTACACCCTTGTGTTCTTCCAGTGTTCTGGTCCATGTCTGATCCTAGTGCTTCTTCTTAGAGTTTGAACTTCAGCTTCTGGTTCTGCTACTTGTTGGCCATCACCATCTTCTACTTGTTGCTCAGCCTCATCATATTGTTCTTCTTGCCCATCTTGATCATGAGTTTGATTTTCAGAACTTGCTTGTTCTGATTCACTGCCCCCTTCAGGATCAAGGTGGGAGGTGTCTAGGACTGGTTCAGCTATTGGAGTATCCGGAGCTGGAGGTGCTGGAGGTGCTGGAGGTGCTGGACTCCTATTTGGCTGGCTAATACCAAGGCTTTCTAGGATGATCCTAAGGTTATTCGCCCGATCTGAAGGAGCATGGGTGAGATCCTTTAGGTTCTCCCAACTTTTCTCATCATAATACCCCTTTGACTCCACAAATTTCACATCCCTTGAGACCATGACTCTCCTTGTGTCTGGTACATAGCATTTGTAGCCCTTCTGGTTGGCTGAATAACCAATAAAGATTGCCTTGATACTCTTGGCTTCTAGTTTATTCCTTTGTTCACCTGGAATCAAGACAAAGCAAGTGCACCCAAACACACGTAAGTGATCAATGGAGGGTCTGGATTTAGTTAATACCTCATAAGGAGAGACATCATGGAGAACTCTTGTAGGTGTTCTGTTGATAAGATAGCATGCAGCTACCACAGCATCTCCCCAAAACCTCTTTGGGACATTTGTATGAAACATCATGCTTCTGGCCACTTCCATAAGATGGCGATTCTTTCTCTCAGCCACTCCATTTTGTTGAGGTGTGTATGGGCAGCTTGTTTGATGAATGATTCCATGCTTGGCTAAGTGGTTTTTGAAGGCATGGCTTGTGTATTCTCCACCATTATCTGACCTAAATATTTTGATCTTGGCATTAAAGTGGTTAGTAACATAGCTTTGAAAGTTCATAAATGCTTCTAACACTCTATCTTTGGATTTGATTAATGTTAGCCAAGTATACTTAGATTTTTCATCAATAAAGGTGACATAATACTTGTGATTTTCTCTAGAAACACAAGGAGCAGTCCAAACATCTGAGTGAACTAAATCAAAACAATGCTCATAAATGGTACTTGATTTAGTGAATACTGTCTTGCAATGTTTACCAAGGATACATGCTTCACAGCTATCATTTTTAAAAGAAATAGAAGGCAACATTAGTCCTAAGGCCCTAGAGTGAGGGTGGCCTAATCTAGCATGCCATAGAACATCAGAAGCAATAACAGGAGCAGAGCTAAAAGCATAAGATAAATTAGAACTCAGATTGGTGTCTTCAAGCAAATACAAGTCTCCCTTGCTCACACCTTTTCCAAGCATCCTACTAGTCTCAATATCCTGAAAGTAGACATCATTAGGACTAAAGATAACATTGCAATTAAGGTCAGTAGTGGCCTTTTTAACAGATATCAAGTTGGATGTGAATGTAGGCATATAGAAAGCTTTAGATTCTTTTTCAAACAGTTTCAAGTTTCCTATGCCTTTAATTGGGATCCTATCTCCATTAGCAATAACCACACTACCTAAGGCAGGTTCTACATTGCTAATGAGACTAGAATCCTTAATCATGTGATGAGATGCTCCTGAGTCAATAATCAATGGTTTAACACTAGATAATGCATTTAAAATATTACTCTTAGTGTTACCAGAATTTGCATTGAGAGCTTTGATCAAGGCCTCAATGTCTGACTTGCGGATAAAGGCATCATCTTGGGATGGTTGAGACAGAGCGTGAGCTGTGGATCCACCAGTGTTTGAGGTTGAGACCATAGCTCTTCCATCCTCTCCCATGCGCATGCTGCTTGGCTCAAGGGCTCTTGCTTCATGTGCTCTAGCTTGAGGGTACTTGTTGGTTGAGGCTGGTCTGAGGTGAGGGTGAAGGATCCAACAGTTGTTCTTGGAGTGGCCTTGCCTCTTGCAATGCTCACAAGTCACAGACTTGTCTCCTCCTCCTCGTGGCTTGAAATTAGCCTTGTTGGCTGAGGCCATCTCCACCTTCTCAGCCTTGTGTGCCATGGAAAGGTCCCCCTTTCCACCAAACAGACCATCTGAACCTAGCTCCTTCTGAAGCTGAGCACACACATCATCATAGCTTGGGAGCTCCTTGGACCTTAGTATGTGCTTAAGGAGATCACTGAAGCTTGAGTTCAATGTGAGAAGAAGTCCAAAGACTTTATCTTGCTCACGCCTTTCCTCAAGTGTGTTGGGATCAGTGGTACTTGGCCTTAGCATCTCAAGTTCTGACCATAGCTGGCTGTATTTCCCCAAGTGCTTTGTGAGATCCATCTCCTCTTGTTACAGATTATTGATGGCTCTCTTTACTTCAAAGATCATGGTTAAGTTTGAAGTGTTGCCATATACCTTGTGCAAGGTGTCCCATAGCTGCTTGGCTGTTTCACAGTGTGAGTAAGCCTCCATGATGGGAGTATCAAGTGAGCTTTGCAAGGCAGAGAGCACCATGAGGTCCTCCTGACCCCATTTGCCTTCATCTGTCACTACAACCTCCTTGCCATCTTCTCCTTGGGTGATTTGCTTTGGTGCCTCACTTGAAGTGATGTGCCCCCATAAGCCTCTTCCTCCAAGAGCTGTCTTGGTCAGTCTTGGCCAAGTAATGTAGTTTGCTCCCTTGAGAACAACCGGAATGTGGACTTGTCTGTTTTGTTCCATCTTTAACTTTGAAGAAAGGTAGGCGCCAAGAAGGAATTTGAATTTTCCAAGCCTGGATGAGACTAGCTGAATGTGGTAAGCTAGAATGGAAGGAGTATGGACAGAACAGAGTGAGCACTTCCAGGAAAAACGAGTAAGACCCTTAAGAACTCTCAAGAACTCTCAAGAACAGTCTCTATTACCCAATGGATAAAGAAATTTCGAACCAAATTTGGAGAATGTAAACCGATCAAAGGATAGAATGAGTGATTTAGAGTAGCTTTGCGGAAGGAAATGAGGATATCAGGAGCTTAAAGCTCTGATACCATGTAAATTTATGAAGAACAGGATGAAGAACAAGAGAGAGAGAGAGTGATGAATCCGTGAGAGTGGAGAGAGAGTGAGGGAATTCGAAATGTAAGGGAGAGAGAGTAAAGAAGGATTTGTTTCCTTAATTCACTTAGGTTACATGGTTACAATAAAATTTCCCTTTAGTCTAACGTATGTTTGTTTCTCTTATTATATTTGTTACACCAACGTTCGACTCCGACTTTCACTGTACTGGATTTGCCGGTAGAGGAGGAGAGAGGAGATTCACCTTGTACACTGAAATTGATAAATTATACTCCCACATGTGCCTGAGCTTGCCAACGGCCTGATTGACTTCTGAGCAAGCTTGGATTGGTTTGAATCATTTGAATTCGAACTCAGCCTTGCCTTCCAAGGCAACCAAAGGTTGGTTGCTTCCTTGTAAGCCAAGTCTGTACGGAATAGCTTGATCACTAAGGTATCTTCTTATACTTGCATCTCTTCCATGTATCTCCATGTCTTCATGTCAATATTCTTCAGATTAATAATGATAAGTCAGGGAAACTAGTTTGAATTCAAAAGATATGATTTGGTTTGAATGAAGCAAGAAAGATCACATGTGATGCATAAGGAGAAGAGCAGACCTGTCCCTTTCACACAAGCAGGCTGTGCAAACCTCTCTCATGTCCCTTTCTCCTCCTCTGGACATGCCAGTTTGTCCACAACAGTATGCTCTACACCATTCTGTCCAGCCAGTTCTGATCTTCATTTCCCTACAGAATTGTTAATTTATGTTTCCCTGCTTTAGTAATTGTTTAATCATGTGTCTTGCCTATTTAAAGGCTTGTCCATCACTTGTAACTCTTCATCCAGAATCAATATACAAGTTTCTCTCATCTAATTTCGTGGCCTCTCTCCCCCTCTTGTGTCTAAACAATAGTCATAATGTAAGGGTCAAGTGAATCATGATTTAGAGGCTGCCTTAACTCTCTTTCTCTTAAGGCAGCCTAATACTTGTAAAATCACTCTAAACTCTTCTTTATCTCCTCTTAAACTCTAGCTTACTGATTTTATATCCTCTTTATCCTAAGTACACAAACTCAAAGTGTTGTGTTACTGCAGAAGGATAGATTCAAACTAAAGATGCTTTGCCATACATAACCAGTTTACTCTCTAGGACATTTGGTTGTGTTTTAAGCTGTGTAAGAGGATTCAACCACCAGTTGGTTGTCTCTTCCTTTGTATGGTGAGTTCCTGTTGTATGGTTGAAGGGGATTCAGTTACAAATTGACTGAATACTCTCTTGACATGAGACAAACACTCATGAATTCCAACATGGTATCAGAGCTTTGTTGCTCTTCTTTGGGATAAAACTCACCTCTAGTCTCTGTTTTTTGATTCAAAAATCTATTCTCTCCCACTTCAATATTGTGTTAGCTTGGTATGCACTTGTTAGTGTCTAGAATCAAGCTTGGGGAAGAGAAAGATTTCGAAAATGCTCCTCATTCTGCTTTATCCATTGGATAATAGGTTTCTCTTAATGGAGCATCTCTTTGACCAGTGGACAAACTGTTTTGATCCATTGGGTTCATTGTTGTCTAAGTAAGCCACAGAAAACACTTGTTCATGTGTTATTCTGATGGTTCTCTTGTTGCAAGCCCTGGAAAACATCAGTTCATCAGTTTATTTTCAGTGCCAGATGTCTAAGATCAGTGGATAAATTGATTCTCAGGTTACTTATTCTCCATAATTCTCCCATTCTCTAGCTACTAATACTCTGGTTACATCACTCTCTACTCTCTACTTATTCTCTGGTTACTTATACTCTCTGGTTACTTAAATATCTAGTCTCACAATCTTGTTAGAATCTGCCTAATGTTGTTAAACTGTCTTGGAGTTAAGTTATCTTAAAAGAATTGTCTTGTTTCTGCCCTTAGGAAAAATAAATTGTCTTGTTGCCTGAATGCTTAGTCTTGTTGATTTAAATTCAGAGAGTGTTGCTAGGATAGAATCATGAGGATATCTGTTCATTGCTTATTTGAAATGTGTTTTAAAGATCAGACTTGGCAAAAACCATGTTCTGATCTCTTGTTGTCTACTGATGCTTGTCTTAGTGTTGGTTTGTCAGGTTGCCCATGTTGATCAGAGCCTGCACAAGATGCATATTCCTGACCATGGAGATTTTCCACTGCCCATCAATCCTTTGGACACTGATTGTGTCCATTAACTCCCAAGATGGTTGAGAGGATGAATGGAGCAGTGGAGAGATTGCTCAGAAGTGACTTACTTGATGCCAAGATGGTGGACATGAAGTACACTTAAGAGAAAAGGCCACAATCCAAGCCAAGAGGGCTGTGGTCTCAAGCATTGGTGATCATCATTGGCTCTCATCTTCCAAGATTGACCACATACTCTTATTCTCAGGTCAAGCTTGAGGAGGGGTGTTAATATGAGAAGCCAATGTCCATTCTTCTTATGCAAGGGAAGTACCTAAATATACTTATTCTTGTTTGAATAGGTTTGCCCCTTGAGAATTGATGCATGTGTTTGTGAATTGTTTTAGTCAGGTACCTATTGAGCTCATAAACAAGGCAGGATTGGACTCAACCCATGATGAAGGCAAGAAGCCAGAAGAAAGGGGGAGACAAGCTCTGACCACAAGAAAAAGCTCAAAGGTGTGATGAGTGTGAAGCAAGGAAGGCATTGGTGCCTGCTTGCCATTGAAGAAATGCCATGATCCAGGGTTTATAAGTCCCTAAACTTGATCATAAGACTCATAAACCCACTGGCCAATCCCTAGGCTGAGGGTAGTTGCACTCTTTTTCCCTAAGTGATGGTTTTATCCCATGAGGTTTTACACACTTAGGTTTTTAATGAGGTAAGTACTCTTAGTTCCAAGCTTGCCCAAGGATCTCCTATGGTCAAGCTTGAGGGGGAGTGTTGAAATGAAGAAGAGAATAACCAGAGGAAAGGAATTAGTCCATGATCAGAGACAAGTGCATCAAGAGAAACTGATTTGGGATTTTATGTACAATCTTGCTCCACAAGCTATCTTCTTGACCTAACTTACCTTCCAGGGCAAGAAATGAGTTGGGGATACTTATATGGACGTTGGGAACCTATGATAAGTCAGGGAAACTAGTTTGAATTCAAAAGATATGATTTGGTTTGAATGAAGCAAGAAAGATCACATGTGATGCATAAGGAGAAGAGCAGACCTGTCCCTTTCACACAAGCAGGCTGTGCAAACCTCTCTCATGTCCCTTTCTCCTCCTCTGGACATGCCAGTTTGTCCACAACAGTCTGCTCTACACCATTCTGTCCAGCCAGTTCTGATCTTCATTTCCCTACAGAATTATTAATTTATGTTTCCCTGCTTTAGTAATTGTTTAATCATGTGTCTTGCCTATTTAAAGGCTTGTCCATCACTTGTAACTCTTCATCCAGAATCAATATACAAGTTTCTCTCATCTAATTTTGTGGCCTCTCTCCCCCTCTTGTGTCTAAACAATAGTCATAATGTAAGGGTCAAGTGAATCATGATTTAGAGGATGCCTTAACTCTCTTTCTCTTAAGGCAGCCTAATACTTGTAAAATCACTCTAAACTCTTCTTTATCTCCTCTTAAACTCTAGCTTACTGATTTTATATCCTCTTTATCCTAAGTACACAAACTCAAAGTGTTGTATTACTGCAGAAGGATAGATTCAAACAAAAGATGCTTTGCCATACATAACCAGTTTACTCTCTAGGACATTTGGTTGTGTTTTAAGCTGTGTAAGAGGATTCAACCACCAGTTGGTTGTCTCTTCCTTTGTATGGTGAGTTCCTGTTGTATGGTTGAAGGGGATTCAGTTACAAGTTGACTGAATACTCTCTTGACATGAGACAAACACTCATGAATTCCAACATTTGGAACCATTAATCAATGGAGAGTATCCATGAAGTTGAATAAATCCCATAGGAGTTACGTTGAAGAAGTTATTCCACTTTCTAATCAGGATATCCATGTTTACCCTGTTTGGACATATGGCACGTTCTTCATGCTTCTAAACAAACCAAGATGAATCACTATGTAAGAAGCTTGATTTGGAACCATTATTCAGTTAAGAGTATCCATGAAGTTGAATCAATCCCAGAGGAGTTATGTTTAAGAAGTTATTCCACTTTCTAATCAGGATATCCATGTTTAGCATGTTTAATCATATGGCAAGTTCTTGAAGCTTCTAATCAAAACAGAATGAATCAATATGCAAGAAGCTTGATTTAGAACCATTATTGAGTGGAGTGTATCCATGAAGTTGAATAAATCCCAAAGGAGTTATGTTTAAGAAGTTATTCCACTTTCTAATCAAGATATCCATGTTTAGCTTTTTTGGACATATGGCAAGTTCTTCAAGCTTCTAATAAAACCAGGATGAATCACTATTTAAGAAGCTTGATTTGGAACCATTATTCGTGGAGAGTATCCATGAAGTTGAATAAATCTCATAGGAGTTATGTTGAATAAGTTATTCCACTTTCTAATCAGGATATCCGTGTTTAGCATGTTTGGACATATGGCAAGTTCTTCAAGTTTCTAATAAAACCAGGATGAATCAGTATAAAAGCTTGATTTGGACCCATTAATCAGTGGAGAGTATTTTATGAAGTTGAATAAATCTCATAGGAGTTATGTTGAATAAGTTATTCCACTTTTTAATGAGGATATCCGTGTTTAGCATGTTTGGACATATGGCAAGTTCTTGAAGCTTCTAATCAAACCAGGATGAATCAGTATCTAAAAAGCTTGATTTGGCACCATTAATCAGTGGAAAGTCTTTCATGAAGTCGAATAAATCACATAGAAGTTATGTTGAATAAGTTATTCCACTTTCTAATCAGGATATCCATGTTTAGCAAGTTTGGACATATGACAAGTTCTTCAAGCTTCTAATCAAACGAGGATGAATTACTATGCAAGAAGCTTGATTTGAAAACATTATTCAGGGGAGAGTATCCATGAATTTGAATAAATCTCATAAGAGTTATGTTGAAGAATGTATTCCACTTACTAATCACCATATCCATATTTAGCCTGTTTGGACATATGACAAGTTCTTCAAGCGTCTAATAAAACCAGGATGAATCACTATGTAAGAAGTTTGATTTAAAACCATTATTCAGTGGAGAGTATCCATGAAGTTTAATAAATCCCAAAGGAGTTATGTTTAAGAAGTTATTCTACTCTCTAATCAGGATATCCATGTTTAGCCTGTTTGGACATAGGGCAAGTTCTTCAAGCTTCTAATAAGCCAGGATGAATCACTATGTAAGAAGCTTGATTTTGAACCATTATTCAGTGGAGAGTATCCATGAAGTTGAATAAATCCCAAAGGAGTTATGTTTAAGAAGTTATTCCATTTTCTAATCAGGAATGGTGCAGCCTTGGTCAGCCTAAATATCAAGGTATTGAACCCATTGTATGGATTCGCTAAGCAACTGATCAATGCTTGGCTTAATGGACAGTTTCAAGGCCTTATTGGCATGATCTATGAAGTTCTGGACAGAGAGAGAATGAGATTTCTTGATACAGCCTTGAAACAACTTGAACAAGAAGGGATCAACCATCTGATAGAACAAGTAGCAGAGAAGTTGATCAAACCAGGAGCAGAGGAGCTGATCAAAGCTTTAGATAGATAGCTGGAGGTGGCTGATCAATCAAGGTTGTATGGAGGATGACCTAGCTGGGGCAGAATGGAAGAGGATCAGCTTCAACAAGCAGATGGGTGAGACAACTTGATGAAGGATGCACTGGTTTTCTCAATTGAACATGTTACAAGATCAAGAACCAATGATCAGAGAGAGAGAAGCAGTTCTACTACACTTTGTTTCTGGCGTGGAAAGAGAAGAAGAGTTAACCAAGAGATCAGAGAAATCAGACCATTGGTCTAATCTCTTTTTGTTTAATTATTTGTAAGGTGTTTTTAATTTAAACCAAGTACAATCTGCTGTAGGATTAAACCAATAAACCAATTTCAAATTGGATTAGGATTTTAGTAACCATTCTGGTTTAGGATTAGGTTTTCTATTTTTCTGCTTTAAGAACATGTAGCCTTGTTTTTGGCAGGAATCAAGCAATATTTTTATCGAAAACTTCTTTTCTCTCTTCTCTTGCCTTTGGCGAGCTGAGACTTTGCTGGTGTGAAATATCCAGCTTGGGATATCTGGTTTAGTGTGTCATATCTAGATCAGTGTCCTTGGAGTATCAGGATTCGATTCATAACTCTTGTATCCCACTTCAATCCACACGCCTTGGAGGATTTTGAGTCTTATGATTCATTCTCGCAAGGATTATCCCCCCCCCCCCTTCAAGAGATCCAGGGAAAGACAGCCTAACCAGGACTGCACCACACTATGTAAGAAGTTTGATTTAAAACCATTATTCAGTGGAGAGTATCCATGAAGTTGAATAAATCCCAAAGGAGTTATGTTTAAGAAGTTATTCCACTCTCTAATCAGGATATCCATGTTTAGCCTGTTTGGACATAGGGCAAGTTCTTCAAGCTTCTAATAAGTCAGGATGAATAACTCTGTAAGAAGCTTGATTTGGAACCATTTTTCAGTGTAGAGTATCCATGAAGTTGAACTAATCCCAAAGGAGTTATGTTTAAGAAGTTATTCCATTCTCTAATCAGGATATCAATGTTTAGCATGTTTGGACATATGGCAAGTTCTCCAAGCTTCTAATCCAACCAGGATGAATCACTATGTAATAAGATTGATTTGGAACCATTAATAACTGGAGAGTCTTTCATGAAGTTGAATAAATCTCATAGGAGTTATGTTAAAAAAGTTATTCCACTTTCTAATAAGGATATCCATGTTTAGCCTGTTTGGACATATGGCAAGTTCTTCAAGGTTCTAATCAAACCAGGATTAATAACTATGTAAGAAGCTTGATTTCAGTGGCGAGTATCCACGAAGTTGAATAAATCCTTTAGGAGTTATGTTTAAGAAGTTATTCCACTTTCTAATCAGGATATCCATGTTTAGCCTGTTTGGACATATGGCAAGTTCTTCAAGCTTCTAATCAAACCAGGGTGAATCACTATGTAAAAAGCTTTATTTGGAACCATTAATCAATGGAGAGTATCCATGAAGTTGAATAAATTCCATAGGAGTTATGTTGAAGAAGTTATTCCACTTTCTAATCAGGATATCCATGTTTACCCTGTTTGGACATATGGCAAGTTCTTCATGCTTCTAAAAAAACCAAGATGAATCACTATGTAAGAAGCTTGATTTGGAACCATTATTCAGTGGAAAGTATCCATGAAGCTGAATAAATCCCAAAGGAGTTATGTTTAAGAAGTTATTCCACTTTCTAATCAGGATATCCATGTTTAGCCTGTTTGGACATATGACAAGTTTTTCAAGCTTCTAATAAAACCAGGAGGAATCACTATGTAAGAAGCTTGATTTGGAACCATTATTCAGTGGAGAGTATCTATGAAGTTGAATTAATCCCAAAGGAGTTATGTTTAAGAAGTTATTCCACTCTCTAATCAGGATATCCATGTTTAGCCTGTTTGGACAAATGGCAAGTTCTTCAAGCACCTAATAAACGAGGATTAATCACTATGTAAGCAGCTAGATTTGTAATCATTATTCAGTGGAGAGTATCCAGGAAGTTGAATAAATCCCAAAGGAGTTATGTTTAAGATGTTATTCTATTTTCTAATTAGGATATCCATGTTTAGCATGTTTGGACATATGGCAAGTTCTTGAAGCTTCTAATCAAACCAGGATGAATCACTATGTAAAAATCTTGATTTGGAACCATTATTAAGTGGAGAGTCTTTCATGAAGTTGAATAAATCTCATAGGAGTTATGTTGAATAAGTTATTCCATTTCCTAATAAGGATATCCATGTTTAGCCTGTTTGGACATATGGCAAGTTTTTAAAGCTTCTAATCAAACCAGGATGAATCACTATGTAAGAAGCCTTATTTGGAACAATTATTCAGTGGAGAGTATCCATGAAGTTGAATAAATCCTAAAGGAGTTATGTTTAAAAAGTTATTCAACTTTCTAATCAAGATATCCATGTTTAGCCTTTTTGGACATATGGCAAGTTCTTCAAGCTTCGAATAAAACCAGGATGAATCACTATGTAAGAAGCTTTATTTGGGACCATTAATCAATGGAGATTCTTTCGTGAAGTTGAATAAATCCCATAGGAGTTATGTTGAAGAAGTTATTTCAGTTTCTAAACAAGATATCCATGTTTAGCCTGTTTGGACAAATGACAAGTTCTTCATGCTTCTAAATAAACCAAGATGAATCACTATGTAAGAAGCTTGATTTGGAACCATTAATAAGTGGAGACTCTTTCATAAAGTTGAATAAATCCCAAAGGAGTTATGATTAAGAAGTTATTCCACTTTCTAATCAGGATATCCATGTTTAGCTTGTTTGGACATATAACAAGTTCTTGAAGCTTCTAATAAAACCAGGAGATATCACTATGTAAGAAGCTTGATTTGGAACCATTAGTCAGTGGAGAGTATTCATGAAGTTGAATTAATCCCAAAGGAGTTATTTTTAAGAAGTTATTCCACTCTCTAATCAGGATATCCTTGTTTAACATGTTTGGACATATGGCAAGTTCTTGAAGCTCCTAATAAACAAGGATTAATCACTATGTTAGAAGCTTGATTTGGAACCATTATTCAGTGGAGAGTATCCATGAAGTTGAATAAATCCCAAAGGAGTTATGTTTAAGAAGTTATTCCACTTTTTAATTAGGATATCCATGCTTAGCATGTTTGGACATATGGCAAGTTCTTCAAGCTTATAATCAAACCAGGATGAATCACTATGTAAAAAGCTTATTTGGAACCATTAATCAATGAAGAGTATCCATGAAGTTGAATAAATCCCATAGGAGTTATGTTGAAGAAGTTATTCCACTTTCTAATCAAGATATCCATGTTTACCCTGTTTGGACATATGGCAAGTTCTTCATGCTTCTAAACAAACCAAGATGAATCACTATGTAAGAAGCTTGATTTGGTACCATTATTCAGTTAAGAGTATCCATGAAGTTGAATCAATCCCAGAGGAGTTATGTTTAAGAAGTTATTCCACTTTTTAATCAGGATATCCATGTTTAGCATGTTTAATCATATGGCAAGTTCTTGAAGCTTCTAATCAAAACAGAATGAATCAATATGCAAGAAGCTTGATTTAGAACCATTATTGAGTGGCGTGTATCCATGAAGTTGAAAGTCTTTCATGAAGTCGAATAAATCACATAGAAGTTATGTTGAATAAGTTATTCCACTTTCTAATCAGGATATCCATGTTTAGCATGTTTGGACATATGACAAGTTCTTAAGGCTTCTAATCAAACGAGGATGAATTATTATGCAAGAATCTTGATTTGGAAACATTATTTAGGGGAGAGTATCCATGAATTTGAATAAATTTCATAAGAGTTATGTTGAAGAATGTATTCCACTTACTAATCACCATATCCATATTTAGCCTGTTTGGACATATGACAAGTTCTTCAAGCGTCTAATAAAACCAGGATGAATCACTATGTAAGAAGTTTGATTTATAACCATTATTCAGTGGAGAGTATCCATGAAGTTTAATAAATCCCAAAGGAGTTATGTTTAAGAAGTTATTCCACTCTCTAATCAGGATATCCATGTTTAGCCTGTTTGGACATAGGGCAAGTTCTTCAAGCTTCTAATAAGCCAGGATGAATCACTATGTAAGAAGCTTGATTTTGAACCATTATTCAGTGGAGAGTACCCATGAAGTTGAATAAATCCCAAAGGAGTTATGTTTAAGAAGTTATTCCATTTTCTAATCAGGATATCATGTTTAGCCTGTTTGGACATATGGCAAGTTCTTGAAGCTTCTAATAAACCAGGATGCAACACTATGTAAAAAGCTTTATTTGGAACCATTAATAAGTGGAGAGTATTTCATGAAGTTGAAAAAATCTCATAGGAGTTATGTTGATGAAGTTATTCCACTTTCTAATAAGGATACCCATGTTTAGCATGGTTGGACATATGGCAAGTTCTCCAAGCTTCTAATCTAACCAGGATGAATCACTATGTAAAAGGATTGATTTGGAACCATTAATAAGTGGAGAGTCTTTCACGAAGTTGAATAAATCTCATAGGAGTTATGTTGAATAAGTTATTCCACTTTCTAAAAAGGATATCCATGTTTAGCCTGTTTGGACATATGGCAAGTTCTTCAAGCTTCTAATCAAACCAGGATTAATCACTATGTAAGAAGCTTGATTTGGAACCATTATTCAGTGGAGAGTATCCATGAAGTTGAATAAATCCCAAAGGATTTATGTTTAAGAAGTTATTCCACTTTTTAATCAGGATATCCATGTTTAGCATGTTTGGACATATGGAAAGTTCTTCAAGCTTCTAATCAAACCAGGATGAATCACTATGTAAAAAGCTTATTTGGAACCATTAATCAATGGAGAGTATCCATGAAGTTGAATAAATCCCACAGGAGTTATGTTGAAGAAGTTATTCCACTTTCTAATCAAGATATCCATAATTACCCTGTTTGGACATATGGCAAGTTCTTCATGCTTCTAAACAAACCAAGATGAATCACTATGTAAGAAGCTTTATTTGGAACCATTATTCAGTGGAGAGTATCCATGAAGTTGAATCAATGCCAGAGGAGTTATGTTTAAGAAGTTATTCCACTTTCAAATCAGGATATCCATGTTTAGCCTGTTTGGACATATGGAAGTTCTTCAAGCTTCTAATGAAAACAGAATTTATCACTATACAAGAAGATTGATTTCAAACCATTATTGAGTGGAGAGTATCCATGAAGTTGAATAAATCCAAAAGGAGTTATGTTTAAGAAGTTATTCCACTTTCTAATAAGGATATCCATGTTTAGCCTGTTTGGGCATATGGCAAGTTCTTGAAGCTTCTAATTAAACCAGGATGAATCACTATGTAAGAAGCTTGATTTGGAAACATTATTAAGTGGAGAGTATCCATGAAGTTGAATAAATCCCAGAAGAGTTATGTTTAAGAAGTTATTCCACTTTCTAATCAGGATATCCATGTTTAGCTTTTTGGACATATGGCAAGTTCTTCAAGCTTCTAATAAAACCAGGATGAATCAGTATGTAAGAAGATTGATTTGGAACCATTATTCAGTGGAGAGTATCCATGAAGTTGAATAAATCTCATAGGAGTTCTGTTGAATAAGTTATTCCATTTTCTAATAAGGATATCCATGTTTAGCCTGTTTGGACATATGGCAAGTTCTTCAAGCTTCAAATCAAACCAGGATGAATCACTATGTAAGAAGCTTAATTTAGAACCATTAATAAGTGGAGAGTCTTTCATGAAGTTGAATAAATCTCATAGGAGTTATTATGAATAAGTTATTCTACTTTCTAATAAGGATATCCATGTTTAGCCTGTTTGGACATATGGCAAGTTCTTCAAGCTTCTGATCAAACCAGGATGAATCACTATGTAAGAAGCCTTATTTGGAACAATTATTCAGTGGAGAGTATCCATGAAGTTGAATAAATCCCAAAGGAGTTATGTTTAAGAAGTTATTCAACTTTCTTATCAGGATATCCATGTTTAGCCTATTTGGACATATGGCAAGTTCTTCATGCTTCTAAATAAACCAAGATGAATCACTATGTAAGAAGCGTGATTTGGAACCATTAATAAGTGGAGACTCTTTCATGAAGTTATATAAATCCTAAAGGAGTTATGTTTAAGAAGTTATTCCACTTTCTAATCAGGATATCCATGTTTAGCCTGTTTGGACATATAAAAAGTTCTTCAAGCTTCTAATAAAACCAGGAGGAATCACTATGTAAGAAGCTTAATTTGGAACCATTATTCAGTGGTGAGTATCCATGAAGTTGAATTTATCCCAAAGGAGTTATTTTTAAGAAGTTATTCCACTCTCTAATCAGGATATCCATGTTTAGCATGTTTGGATATATGACAAGTTCTTCAAGCTTCTAATAAAACCAGGATGAATCACTATGTAAGAAGCTTGATTTGGAACCATTATCCAGTGGAGGGTCTCTATGAAGTTTAATAAATCCCAAAGGAGTTATGTTTTAGAAGTTATTCCACTTTCTAATCAGGATATCCATGTTTAGCTTGTTTGGACATATAACAAGTTCTTGAAGCTTCTAATAAAACCAGGAGATATCACTATGTAAGAAGCTTGATTTGGAACCATTAGTCAGTGGAGAGTCTTTCATGAAGTCGAATAAATCACATAGGAGTTATGTTGAATAAGTTATTCCACTTTCTAATCAGGATATCCATGTTTAGCCTGTTTAGACATATGACAAGTTCATCAAGCTTCTAATCAAACGAGGATGAATTACTATGCAAGAAGCTTGATTTGGAACCATTGTTCAGTGGAGAATATTCATGAATTTGAATAAATCTCATAGGAGTTATGTTGAAGAAGTTATTCCACTTATTAATCACCATATCCATGTTTATCCTGTTTGGACATATGACAAGTTCTTCAAGGTTCTAATAAAACCATGATGAATCACTATGTAAGAAGTTTGATTTAAAACCATTATTCAGTGGAGAGTATCCATGAAGTTGAATAAATCCCAAAGGAGTTATGTTTAAGAAGTTATTCCCTTCTCTAATCAGGATATCTATGTTTAGCCTGTTTGTACATAGGGCAAGTTCTTCAAGCTTCTAATAAGTCAGGATGAATAACTCTGTAAGAAGCTTGATTTGGAACCATTTTTCAGTGTAGAGTATCCATGAAGTTGAACTAATCCCAAAGGAGTTATGTTTAAGAAGTTATTCCACTCTCTAATCAGGATATCAATGTTTAGCATGTTTGGACATATGGCAAGTTCTCCAAGCTTCTAATCCAACCAGGATGAATCACTATGTAATAAGATTGATTTGGAACCATTAATAACTGGAGAGTCTTTCATGAAGTTGAATAAATCTCATAGGAGTTATGTTAAAAAAGATATTCCACTTTCTAATAAGGATATCCATGTTTAGCCTGTTTGGACATATGGCAAGTTCTTCAAGGTTCTAATCAAACCAGGATTAATAACTATGTAAGAAGCTTGATTTCAGTGGCGAGTATCCACGAAGTTGAATAAATCCTTAAGGAGTTATGTTTAAGAAGTTATTCCACTTTCTAATCAGGATATCCATGTTTAGCCTGTTTGGACATATGGCAAGTTCTTCAAGCTTCTAATCAAACCAGGGTGAATCACTATGTAAAAAGCTTTATTTGGAACCATTAATCAATGGAGAGTATCCATGAAGTTGAATAAATCCCATAGGAGTTATGTTGAAGAAGTTATTCCCCTTTCTAATCAGGATATCCATGTTTACCCTGTTTGGACATATGGCAAGTTCTTCATGCTTCTAAAAAAACCAAGATGAATCACTATGTAAGAAGCTTGATTTGGAACCATTATTCAGTGGAAAGTATCCATGAAGTTGAATAAATCCCAAAGGAGTTATGTTTAAGAAGTTATTCCACTTTCTAATCAGGATATCCATGTTTAGCCTGTTTGGACATATGACAAGTTTTTCAAGCTTCTAATAAAACCAGGAGGAATCACTATGTAAGAAGCTTGATTTGGAACCATTATTCAGTGGAGAGTATCTATGAAGTTGAATTAATCCCAAAGGAGTTATGTTTAAGAAGTTATTCCACTCTCTAATCAGGATATCCATGTTTAGCCTGTTTGGACAAATGGCAAGTTCTTCAAGCACCTAATAGACGAGGATTAATCACTATGTAAGCAGCTAGATTTGTAACCATTATTCAGTGGAGAGTATCCAGGAAGTTGAATAAATCCCAAAGGAGTTATGTTTAAGAAGTTATTCTATTTTCTAATTAGGATATCCATGTTTAGCTTGTTTGGACATATGGCAAGTTCTTGAAGCTTCTAATCAAACCAGGATGAATCACTATGTAAAAATCTTGATTTGGAACCATTATTAAGTGGAGAGTCTTTCATGAAGTTGAATAAATCTCATAGGAGTTATGTTGAATAAGTTATTCCACTTCCTAATAAGGATATCCATGTTTAGCCTGTTTGGACATATGGCAAGTTCTTCAAGCTCCTAATAAACAAGGATGAATCACTATGTAAGAAGCTTGATTTGGAACCATTATTCAGTGGAGAGTATCCATGAAGTTGAATAAATCCCAAAGGCGTTATGTTTAAGAAGTTATTCCACTCTCTAATCAGGATATCCTTGTTTAACATGTTTGGACATATGGCAAGTTCTTCAAGCTCCTAATAAACAAGGATGAATCACTATGTAAGAAGCTTGATTTGGAACCATTATTCAGTGGAGAGTATCCATGAAGTTGAATAAATCCCAAAGGCGTTATGTTTAAGAAGTTATTCCACTCTCTAATCAGGATATCCATGTTTAGCTTGTTTGGACATATGGCAAGTTCTTCAAGCTTCTAATAAAACCAGGATGAATCACTATGTAAGAAGCTTGATTTGGTACCATTATTCAGTGGAGAGTATCCATGAAGTTGAATATATCCCAAAGGAGTTATGTTTAAGAAGTTATTCCACTCTCTAATCAAGATATCCATGTTTAGCCTGTTTGGACATTTGGCAAGTTCTTCAAGCTTCTAATAAAACCAAGATGAATCACTATGTAAGAAGCTTGATTGGGAACCATTATTCAGTGTAGAGTATCCATGAATTTTAATCAATCCCAAAGGAGTCATGTTTAAGAAGTTATTCTACTTTGTAATAAGGATATCCATATTTAGCGTTTTTGGACATATGGTAAGTTCTCCAAACTTCTAATCAAACCAGGGTGAATCACTATGTAAAAAGCTTGATTTGGCACCATTAATCAGTGGAGAGTCTTTCATGAAGTCGAATAATCACATAGGAGTTATGTTGAATAAGTTATTCCACGTTCTAATCAGGATATCCATGTTTAGCTTGTTTGGACATATGGCAAGTTCTTCAAGCTTCTAATTAAACCATGATGAATCACTATGTAAGAAGCTTGATTTGGGACCACTATTCAGTGGAGGGTCTCCATGAAGTTTAATAAATCCTAAAGGAGTTATGTTTTAGAAGTTATTCCACTTTCTAATCAGGATATCCATATTCAGCCTTTTTGGACATATGGCAATTTCTTCAAACTTCTAATCAAACCAGGATGAATCACTATGTAAAAAGCTTGATTTGGCACCATTAATCAGTGGAGAGTCTTCATTGTGAGAATTAGAGAATCAGAGAGTAACTAAGTGAAGAACATGAAGAACACATGAAGAACTAGAGAGAGAATGGAGATTTCGAAAATGGTAGAGAGAAGTGTTTATTATTCACTTGTTTAATCCAGAACATAGTACAAGATATTTAAAGACAAACAAAGGAGCTACATGACAAGTTAAAATAATAAACAATGGGGAATGCAGTCTGTGGGATCAGAGGAGCAGTCTGGTGGGATCAGGGCAGTCTGGTGTGATCAGGGCAGTCTGGTGTGATCAGGGCACGCCCAGACTGTGTGAAAGTGACAGGTCCTGATCACGTCCAAACATGTGACCATGTGGTCCACCTTCTCCAACAGCCATCTCAGTTCTCCTTCCTCCTTTGCCAACTTCAACACACTTGATTAAGCTCCCTTGGACCTTATTTAACTCATGCAATAGGGCACAACACTTGCTTGCCCCTGAAGACACTCTAGGTTGTACGGACTGCCTTGGATTCCAAGTTACCTCTCAAACTAGCTTAATTTAAATCAAACCATTCCTCTTGATCTCCTCTTGATCTTTATTGCTTCATCTCAACACTTACCCTCAAGCTTGACCACAGGGACTGGTCAAGCTTGGAAACCATGAAGCATTCCCTCATTAAAACCTTAACTTGGAAAAACCACATGGGATAAAAACCAAGCTAAGGAAAAAGAGTAGAACACCTCATGGCTAAGAGGATCAGTGAGATGGGAGTTCCATGAGTCCAAGTTTAGAATGTATGAACTCACAGACCTTGATGCTTGCTGCTTTGGTGAAGATGTCAGCCAACTGATCTTCACTTCTAGTGTAGCATGGCAAGATAATTTTCTGCTCCACAGCTTGTCTAACCTTATGACAATCCACTTCTATGTGCTTGGTCCTTTCATGGAACACATTGTTGGATGCTATACGGATGGCTGCTTGATTATCACAGTGCATGGTGATGGGTGTGGTCGTCTCAATGCCCAAGTCTTTCATCAGGTTCCTGATCCAAATAAGTTCACTTGTGAGCTTCCTCATTGCTCTATACTCAGCCTCAGCACTGGAACAGGATACTATCTTCTGTTTCTTGCTCTTCCAAGTGACTAAGTTGCCTCCAATGAAGGTACAGTAGCCTGTCGTGGACCTCCTGTCCACTCTATCTCCAGCCCAATCAGCATCACAGTACCCTACTATCTCAGTACTCTTGTTACAACCCATCCAAACTCCTTGCCCTGGTGCCTCTCTAAGATACCTCAGAATTCTTTCTACCATGTTCCAATGGTGTAGTTTAGGAGCTTGCATGTGCTGGCTGACTTGATTGACTGCAAAGCACACATCTGGTCTTGTGATTGTGAGGTAGATAAGCTTCCCAACCATTCTTCTATATTTCTTGACATCTCCATATGGCCTGTCCTCAATCTCCCCCTCACGCAAGACCTTGTAACCATCTTCTAGTGGTGTCTTGGCAGCTCTTCCACCTAGATCACCTGCCTCACTCAACAAATCAAGTGTGTACTTCCTTTGGGATAGAAACAGCCCCTCTTTAGATCGGCATATCTCTATTCCTAGGAAGTACTTTAACTCACCCAAGTCTTTGATATCAAATGATGATTTAAGAAAAGATTTAGTTAAGAGGATACCTTCCTTGTCACTTCCTGTGATTATGATATCATCCACATACACTAAGATCACCACAATGCCTTTTGGACTGGTGAGAGTGAAGAGAGTGTGGTCAGCTTCAGATTTCACAAAGCCCCTTCCATTTAGAGTGGTACTGAGTTTGTGATACCAGGCCCTTGGTGATTGCTTCAGTCCATAGATGGCTTTCTTCAATCTAAGGACATTTCCAGGCTTGACTAGATGCTCTAGACCAGGAGGTGGTCTCATGTAGACTTCATCTTCAAGTTCACCCTGTAGGAAGGCATTCTTCACATCCATCTGCCATAGATCCCACTCAAAGTTAACAGCCAAAGAGAGGATGATCCTTATGGTATGGAGCTTAGCCACTGGTGCAAAGGTGTCAAGATAGTCCTCTCCATAAGTCTGAGTGAATCCCCTTGCAACAAGCCTTGTCTTGCATCTTTCCACAGTACCATCAGCATTGTATTTGATGGTGAAGATCCACATGCTTGTCACTGCCTTCTTGCCCTTTGGAAGTTCTGCTTCATACCAAGTGTCATTCACAATCATAGCATTGGTTTCATTTCCCACTGAGTCTCTCCACTCCTTGTGTTTCATAGCTTCTTCATAAGACCTTGGGATGTACTCCTGGTCTAGCTTTCCCATGAACACAACATGTTCCTGTGGGTATTGAGCCAAAGAACACACAGCTCGAATGGGATGAGCTACAGCTTGTGAGTTGAAGTAGACTCTTGTGTTTACCCAATTTGAAGGAGGATGTCTAATCCTGGTGCTCCTTCTTAATGTTTGAACATTTTCTTCAGTTGGTGCAGTCTCCTCTTGATATTCACTCACCACTGACCCTTCTTGTTGCTCATCTTGGTCCTGAGATACTGAACTTTCTTGTTGAGCTTCAGTTTGATTCCCCCCTTCAGGAGCAAGAGGAGTAACATCCACAACTTCATTTTCAGACCCCTCAGGCGATTCTTCAGTTTGTGGACTTGGCTGGTCTTGTCTTGGCTCAGTCTCCATCACAACCCTCTCTTGTGGTATATTGATGCCAAGACTCTCCATTACCCTTCTCAAATTTGCAGCTCTATCTGAGGCTGATTGAGACAAATCTTTCACCTCATCCCAACTCTTCTCATCATAGTAGCCTCTGGATTCAACAAACCTCACATCTCTAGAGATTAAAACCCTCCTGGTTTCTGGTGAAAAACACTTGTATCCCTTTTGGTGAGGTGAGTACCCAATGAACATTGCCCTTGTACTCTTTGGTTCCAGCTTGTTCCTTTGTTCTCCTGGAATTAAGACAAAGCACAAGCAACCAAATACCCGAAGGTGATCTATAGATGGGCGATATTTGTTTAATACCTCATGTGGAGACTGATCTTGAAGAACCTTGGTAGGAATCTTGTTGATCAAGTAGCAAGCTGTCATCACAGCATCCCCCCAGAACCTCTTAGGTACATTCATGTGGAACATCATACTTCTGGCCACCTCCATAAGATGTCTATTCTTCCTCTCAGCCACACCATTTTGTTGTGGAGTATATGGACAGCTTGTTTGATGGATCATCCCATGCTTGGCTAAGTGTTCTTTGAATGCTTTGCTGGTGTATTCTCCTCCATTATCTGATCTAAGAATTTTTATCTTGGCATTGTAATGGTTAGAGACATAAGTTTGGAAGTTTATAAAAGCATCTAACACCCTATCTTTAGATTGCAGCAAGGTGATCCATGTATACTTTGATTTCTCATCTATAAATGTCACAAAGTACTTATGATGTTCCCTAGATGCACAAGGAGCAGTCCACACATCAGAGTGAATTAAATCAAAGCAACTTTCATAGATTGTACTAGATTTAGGAAAGACAGTTTTGCAATGTTTTCCTAGGATGCAAGCTTCACAATCTTTTTGAAATGAAATACTAGGCAACATGATGTTCAAGGCACGAGAATGAGGATGTCCTAATCTAGCATGCCACATTACATCTTTAGGGAAATTAAAACTTGAATTCAAAGCATAAGATAAATCGGCTGTGAGCTTGGTGTCTTCAAGCAAGTACAAGTCTCCCTTGGTCACACCTTTGCCAAGCAACCTACTAGTTTCAATATCCTGAAAGTAGACATCATTAGGAGTGAAAGTAACACTGCAATTCAAGTCATTAGTGGCCTTTTTAACTGATAACAGATTAGAGGTGAAACTAGGCATATAAAAGGCTTTAGTATCCTTATTGAACAACCTAAGATCACCTACTCCTTTAATTGGTACTCTATCACCATTAGCAATCATAACATTTCCTAAGGCAGGAACAATGTTTTTAATTAAGTTTTGATCACTAATCATGTGGTGGCTAGCTCCTGAATCTATAACTAAAGGTTTAGTTAATTTTAAATCAGTGAAAGCATTCAAGGAGACACAACAGTTAGAAGCATGTAAAGAGGTACCAAGTATGTTACCAGAGTTGTCCTTAAGGATCTTGATGAGAGCCTCAATATCAGATCGCTTGATGGCTTCATCTTGAGTGTTCCTCAAGCTTGAACAGCTACTGGAAGTCAATGCCTTTCCCACACCAGCAGCATTATTTGAGCGCATGGTCCCTGGAGTATATGGTTCATCCACATCACTAGAGAGATTGGCTCTTGGTTCATTGTATGGTGTCCTGAATTTTTGAGGTTTAAGGTGAGGGTGTAGAATCCAGCATTTGTCCTTCCCATGGCCTTTCTTCTTGCAGTGGTCACATACCCATATCTTCTTGTCATCATGCTTGTAGGAGCCTTTGTTTGCAACACCTTCAGCCTGGTTTGCAAGAACAAGTTCTCTTTTGCCACCAAATAGCTCCACAGAGCCTTGTTCCTTTTGAACCTGAGCGCATACTTCTTCAAGAGATGGAAGTTTATCACTCCTTAGGATGTGCTTAATCAGGTCTCCATAGGATGGATTGAGAGTAAACAGCAAGGCAAAGACCTTATCTTGTTCTCTCCTTTCATTAAGCACCTCAGGATCAACAGTAGTTGGTCTGAACATTTCCAGCTCTGCCCACAGGGATCTAAATTTCCCAAAATGTTTAGAAAATTCAGTGTCCTCTTGACTGAGAGTGTTGATGGCCCTCTTGACTTCAAACACTCTACTGATGTTGGACTGGTTACCATACACCTTCTGTAGTGTGTCCCACAGATCCTTGGAAGTTTCACAGTAGGAGTAAGCTTCCTGGATTGAGGATTCAAGACTTGACTGGAGAATGGACAACACCATGAGATCCTCCTGATCTTTCTTCCTGTCGCCAGCCTCAGCAGTCACAGCTTCTTTACCATCCTCTCCTAGGATGATCTTCTTTGGCCTCTTGCCTTCTTCAACAATTTCCCAGAGGCCTCTGCCTCCAAGAGCAGTTTTAGCTAGTCTTGCCCACAGTAGGTAGTTAGTTCCCTTAAGAGTAACAGGAATCATCACCATTTTTGAGTTTTCTGTCAAATCCATCAAGAACAACTCAAGAACAGCAAGAACAGCTCAAGAACAGTGGAAAAAGACAAAAAGAATTTCGAAAATTATCAGAGTAGCTTAGATGTTTGCGGAATAAGAAAGAGAGAGTAAGAGAGAATAGGTTTCAGGAGCTTAATGCTCTGATACCATGTGAGAATTAGAGAATCAGAGAGTAACTAAGTGAAGAACATGAAGAACACATGAAGAACTAGAGAGAGAATGGGGATTTCGAAAATGGTAGAGAGAAGTGTTTATTATTCACTTGCTTAATCCAGAACATGGTACAAGATATTTAAAGACAAACAAAGGAGCTACATGACAAGTTAAAATAATAAACAATGGGGAATGCAGTCTGTGGGATCAGAGGAGCAGTCTGGTGGGATCAGGGCAGTCTGGTGTGATCAGGGCAGTCTGGTGTGATCAGGGCACGCCCAGACTGTGTGAAAGTGACAGGTCCTGATCCTGTCCAAACATGTGACCATGTGGTCCACCTTCTCCAACAGCCATCTCAGTTCTCCTTCCTCCTTTGCCAACTTCAACACACTTGATTAAGCTCCCTTGGACCTTATTTAACTCATGCAATAGGGCACAACACTTGCTTGCCCCTGAAGACACTCTAGGTTGTACGGACTGCCTTGGATTCCAAGTTACCTCTCAAACTAGCTTAATTTAAATCAAACCATTCCTCTTGATCTCCTCTTGATCTTTATTGCTTCATCTCAACATTCATGAAGTCGAATAAATCACATAAGATTTATGCTGAATAAGGTATTCAACTTTCTAACAAGGATATCCATGTTTAGCCTGTTTGGACTTATGCCAAGTTCTTCAAGCTTCTAATCAAACCAGGATGAATCACTATGTAAAAAGCTTTATTTGGGACCATTAATCAATGGAGATCCTTTCATGAAGTTGAATAAATCCCATAGCAGTTATGTTGAAGAAGTTATTCCACTTTCTAAACAGAATATTCAAGTTTAGCCTGTTTGGACATATGGCAAAGTTCTTCATGCTTCTAAATAAACCAAAATGAATCACTATGTAAGAATCTTGATTTGGAACCATTATTAAGTAGAGAGTATCCTTGAAGTTGAATCAATCCCAAAGGAGTTATGTTTAAGAAGTTATTCCACTTTCTAATCATGATATCCATATTTAGCCTGTTTGGACATAAGGCAAGTTCTTCAAGCTCCTAATTAAACCAGGATGAATCACTATGTAAAAAGCTTCATTTGGGACCATTAATCAGTGGAGAGTCCTTCATGAAGTCGAATAAATCACATAAGATTTATGTTGAATAAGTTATTCCACTTTCTAACAAGGATATCCATGTTTAGCCTGTTTGGACATATGTCAAGTTCTTCAAGCTTCTAATCAAACCAGGATGAATCACTATGTAAAAAGCTTTATTTGGGACCATTAATCAATGGAGATTCTTTCATGAAGTTGAATAAATCCCATAGCAGTTATGTTAAAGAAGTTATTCCACTTTCTAAACAGGATATTCAAGTTTAGCATATTTGAACATATGGCAAGTTCTTCATGCTTCTAATCAAAACAGGATGAATCACTATGCAAGAAGCTTGACTTCGAACCATTATTCAGCGGAGAGTATCCATGAAGTTGAATAAATCCCAAACGAGTTATGTTTAAGAAGTTATACCACTTTCTAATCAGGATATCCATGTTTAGCCTGTTTGGACATATGGCAAGTTCTTCAAGCTTCTAATCAAACCAGGGTGAATCACTATGTAAAAAGCTTTATTTGGAACCATTAATCAATGGAGAGTATCCATGAATTTGAATAAATCCCATAGGAGTTATGTTGAAGAAGTTATTCCACTTTCTAATCAAGATATCCATGTTTACCCTGTTTGGACATATGGCAAGTTCTTCATGCTTATAAACAAACCAAGATGAATCACTATGTAAGAAGCCTTATTTGGAACAATTATTCAATGGAGAGTATCCATGAAGTTGAATAAATCCTAAAGGAGTTATGTTTAAGAAGTTATTCCACTTTCTAATCAAGATATCCATGTTTAGCCTGTTTGTACATATGGCAAGTTCTTCAAGCTTCTAATCAAACCAGGATGAATCACTATGTAAAAAGCTTTATTTGGAACCATTAATCAATGGAGAGTATCCATGAAGTTGAATAAATCCCATAGGAGTTATGTTGAAGAAGTTATTCCACTTTCTAATCAGGATATCCATGTTTACCATGTTCGGAAATATGGCAAGTTCTTCATGCTTCTAAACAAACCAAGATGAATCACTATGTAAGAAGCTTTATTTGGAACCATTATTCAGTGGAAAGTATCCATGAAGTTGAATAAATCCCAAAGGAGTTAAGTTTAAGAAGTTATTCCACTTTCTAATCAGGATATCCATGTTTAGCCTGTTTGGACATATGACAAGTTCTTCAAGCTTATAATAAAACCAGGAGGAATCACTATGTAAGAAGCTTGACTTGGAACCATTATTCAGTGTAGAGTATCCACGAAGTTGAATTAATCCCAAAGGAGTTATGTTTAAGAAGTTATTCCACTCTCTAATCAGGATATCCATGTTTAGCCTGTTTGGACATATGGCAAGTTCTTCAAGCTCCTAATAAACAAGGATGAATCACTATGTAAGCAGCTTGATTTGGAACCATTATTCAGTGGAAAGTATCCTTGAAGTTGAATAAATCCCAAAGGAGTTATGTTTAGGAAGTTATTCCATTTTTTTAATCAGGATATCCATGTTTAGCATGTTTTGACATATGGAAAGTTCTTGAAGCTTCTAATCAAACTAGGATGAATCACTATATAAAAGCTTGATTTGGAACCATTAATAAGTGGAGAATCTTTCATGAAGTTGAATAAATCTCATAGGAGTTATGTTGAATAAGTTATTCTACTTTCTAATAAGGATATCCATGTTTGGCCTGTTTGGACATATGGCAAGTTCTTCAAGCTTCTAATCAAACCAGGATGAACCACTATGTAAGAAGCCTTATTTGGAACAATTATTCAGTGGAGAGTATCCATGAAGTTGAATAAATCCTAAAGGAGTTATGTTTAAGAAGTTATTCAACTTTCTAATCAGGATATCCATGTTTAGCCTGTTTGGACATATGGCAAGTTCTTCAAGCTTCGAATAAAACCAGGATGAATCACTATGTAAGAAGATTTATTTGGACGATTAGTCAATGAAGATTCTTTCATGAAGTTGAATAAATCCCATAGGAGTTATGTTGAAGAAGTTATTCCACTTTCTAAACAAGTTATCCATGTTTAGCTTGTTTGGATATATGGCAAGTTCTTCATGCTTCTAAATAAACCAAGATGAATCACTATGTAAGAAGCTTGATTTGGAACCATTAATAAGTGGAGACTCTTTCATGAAGTTGAATAAATCGCAATTGAGTTATGTTTAAGAAGTTATTCCACTTTCTAATCAGGATATCCATGTTTAGCATGTTTGGACATATAAAAAGTTCTTCAAGCTTCTAATAAAACCAGGAGGAATCACTATGTAAGAAGCTTGATTTTGAACCATTATTCAGTGGAGAGTATCTATGAAGTTGAATAAATCCCAAAGGAGTTATGTTTAAGAAGTTATTCCACTTTATAATCAGGATATCCATGTTTAGAATGTTTGGACATATGGCAAGTTCTCCAAGCTTCTAATCCAACCAGGATGAATCACTATGTAATAAGATTGATTTGGAACCATTAATAACTGGAGAGTCTTTCATGAAATTTAATAAATCTCATAGGAGTTATGTTCAAAAAGTTATTTCACTTTCTAATAAGGATATCCATGTTTAGCCTGTTTGGACATATGGCAAGTTCTTCAAGCTTCTAATCAAACCAGGATAAGTCACTATGTAAGAAGCTTGATTTGGAACCATTATTCAGTGGCGAGTATCCACAAAGTTAAATAAATCCCTAAGGAGTTATGTTTAAGAAGTTATTCCACTTTCTAATCAGGATATCCATGTTTAGCCTGTTTGGACATAAGGCAAGTTCTTCAAGCTTCTAATCAAACCAGGATGAATCACTATGTAAAAATCTTTATTTGGAACCATTAATCAATGGAGAGTATCCATGAAGTTGAATAAATCCCATAGGAGTTATGTT
>MU106166.1:51053-66348 GCA_012274485.2 Sinapis alba | reverse complement strand
TATGTTTAAGAAGTTATTCCACTTTCTAATCAGGATATCCATGTTTAGCCTGTTTGGACATAAGGCAAGTTCTTCAAGCTTCTAATCAAACCAGGATGAATCACTATGTAAAAATCTTTATTTGGAACCATTAATCAATGGAGAGTATCCATGAAGTTGAATAAATCCCATAGGAGTTATGTTGAAAAAGTTATTCCACGTTCTAATCAGGATATCCATGTTTACCCTGTTTGGACATATGGTAAGTTCTTCATGCTTCTAAACAAACCAAGATGAATCACTATGTAAGAAGCTTTATTTGGAACCATTATTCAGTGGAAAGTATCCATAAAGTTGAATAAATCCCAAAGGAGTTATGTTTAAGAAGTTATTCCACTTTCTAATCAGGATATCCATGTTTAGCCTGTTTTGACATATGACAAGTTCTTCAAGCTTCTAATAAAACCAGGAGGAATCACTATGTAAGAAGCTTTATTTGGAACCATTATTCAGTGGAGAGTATCCATGAAGTTGAATTAATCCCAAAGGAGTTATGTTTAAGAAGTTACTCCACTCTCTAATCAGGATATCCATGTTTACCCTGTTTGGACATATGGCAAGTTCTTCAAGCTTCTAATAAACAAGGATGAATCACTATGTAAGCAGCTTGATTTGGAACCATTATTCAGTGGAAAGTATCCATGAAGTTGAATAAATCCCAAAGGAGTTATGTTTAAGAAGTTATTCCACTTTCTAATCAGGATATCCATGTTTAGCATGTTTGGACATATGGCAAGTTCTCCAAGCTTCTAATCCAACCAGGATGAATCACTATGTAATAAGATTGATTTGGAACCATTAATAACTGGAGAGTCTTTCATGAAGTTGAATAAATCTCATAGGAGTTATGTTCAAAAAGTTATTCCACTTTCTAATAAGGATATCCATGTTTAGCCTGTTTGGACATATGGCAAGTTCTTCAAGCTTCTAATCAAACCAGGATAAGTCACTATGTAAGAAGCTTGATTAGGAACCATTATTCAGTGGCGAGTATCCACGAAGATGAATAAATCCCTAAGGAGTATACAAATTCTTCAATAAGGTGAAAGATTAGTCCTATAGGTACAAATCGGACAAACCTGTATTCCGTTCAAGAAGTTCGAAGATTAGTTTGGTCCTACTTAGTGATACATTTTTAGAAATAAACCTTGGTAATTAGTTACCTCTCATAGGTACTTCAACTTATTTAGGGTATCCTCAATACTTGAAAAAGTTATTCCACTTTCTAATCAGGATATCCATGTTTACCCTGTTTGGACATATGGCAAGTTCTTCATGCTTCTAAACAAACCAAGATGAATCACTATGTAAGAATCTTTATTTGGAACCATTATTCAGTGGAAAGTATCCATGAAGTTGAATAAATCCCAAAGGAGTTATGTTTAAGAAGTTATTCCACTTTCTAATCAGGATATCCATGTTTAGCCTGTTTGGACATATGACAAGTTCTTCAAGCTTCTAATAAAACCAGGAGGAATCACTATGTAAGAAGCTTGATTTGTAACCAATATTCATTGGAGAGTATCCATGAAGTTTAATAAATCCCAAAGGAGTTATGTTGAAGAAGTTATTCCACTTTCTAATCAGGATATCCATGTTTACCCTGTTTGGAAATATGACAAGTTCTTCATGCTTCTAAATAAACCAGGATGCATCACTATGTAAGAATCTTGATTTGGAACCATTATTCAGTGGAGAGTATCCAGTAAGTTGAATAAATCCCAAAGGAGTTATGTTTAAGAAGTTATTCGACTTTCTAAGCAGTATATCCATGCTTAGCATGTTTGGACATATGGCAAGTTCTCCAAGCTTCTAATCAAACCAGGATGAATCACTATGTAAAAAGCTTGATTTGGCATCATTATTCAGTGTAGAGTCTTTCATGAAGTCGAATAAATCACATAGGAGTTATGTTGAATAAGTTATTCCACTTTGTAATCAGGATATCCATGTTTAGCCTGTTTGGACATATGACAAGTTCTTCAAGCTTCTAATTAATCTAGGATGAATTACTATGCAAGAAGCTTGATTTGTAACCATTATTCAGTGGAGAGTATCCATGAAGTTGAATAAATCTCATCGGAGTTATGTTGAAGAAGTTATTCCACTTACTAATCACGATATCCATGTTTAGCCTGTTTGGACATATGTCAAGTTCTTCAAGCTTCTAATAAAACCAGGATGAATTACTATTTAAGAATCTTGATTTGGAACCATTATTCAGTGGAGAGTATCCATGAAGTTGAATAAATCCCAAAGGAGTTATGTTTATGAAGTTATTCCTCTCTCTAATCAGGATATCCATGTTTAGCCTGTTTGGACATTTGGCAAGTTCTTCAAGCTTCTAATAAGCCAGGATGAATCACTATGTAAGAAGCTTGATTTCTAACCATTAATAAGTGGAGAGTCTTTCATGAAGTTGAATAAATCTCATAGGAGTTATGTTGAATAAGTTATTCCACTTTCTTATAATGATATCCATGTTTAGCTTATTTGGACATATGGCAAGTTCTTCAAGCTTCTAATCAAACCTGGATAAATCAATATGTAAGAAGCTTGATTTGGAACCATTATTCAGTGGAGAGTATCCATGAAGTTGAAAAAATCTCATAGGAGTTATGTTGAATAAGTTATTCCACTTTATAATCCGGATATCCGTGTTTAGCATATATGGACATATGGCAAGTTGTTCAAGCTTCTAATCAAACCAGGATGAATCATTATGTAAAAAGCTTGATTTGGACCCATTAATCAGTGGAGAGTATTTTATGATGTTGAATAAATCTCATAGGAGTTATGTTGAATAAGTTATTCCACTTTCTAATAACCATATCCATGTTTAGCCTGTTTGGACATATGGCAAGTTTTTCAAGCTTCTAATCAAACGAGGATGAATCACTATGTAAGAAGCTTGATTTGGAACCATTATCCAGTCGAGGGTCTCCATGAAGTTTAATAAATCCCAAAGGAGTTTTGTTTTAGAAGTTATTCCACTTTCTAATCAGGATATCAATATTTAGCTTTTTTGGACATATGGCAAGTTCTTCAAACTTCTAATCAAACCAGGATGAATCACTATGTAAAAAGCTTGATTTGGCATCATTATTCAGTGTAGAGTCTTTCATGAAGTCGAATAAATCACATAGGAGTTATGTTGAATAAGTTATTCCACTTTGTAATCAGGATATCCATGTTTAGCCTGTTTGGACATATGACAAGTTCTTCAAGCTTCTAATTAATCTAGGATGAATTACTATGCAAGAAGCTTGATTTGTAACCATTATTCAGTGGAGAGTATCCATGAAGTTGAATAAATCTCATCGGAGTTATGTTGAAGAAGTTATTCCACTTACTAATCACGATATCCATGTTTAGCCTGTTTGGACATATGTCAAGTTCTTCAAGCTTCTAATAAAACCAGGAGGAATTACTATTTAAGAATCTTGATTTGGAACCATTATTCAGTGGAGAGTATCCATGAATTTGAATAAATCCCAAAGGAGTTATGTTTATGAAGTTATTCCTCTCTCTAATCAGGATATCCATGTTTAGCCTGTTTGGACATTTGGCAAGTTCTTCAAGCTTCTAATAAGCCAGGATGAATCACTATGTAAGAAGCTTGATTTCTAACCATTAATAAGTGGAGAGTCTTTCATGAAGTTGAATAAATCTCATAGGAGTTATGTTGAATAAGTTATTCCACTTTCTAATAATGATATCCATGTTTAGCTTATTTGGACATATGGCAAGTTCTTTAAGCTTCTAATCAAACCTGGATAAATCAATATGTAAGAAGCTTGATTTGGAACCATTATTCAGTGGAGAGTATCCATGAAGTTGAAAAAATCTCATAGGAGTTATGTTGAATAAGTTATTCCACTTTATAATCCGGATATCCGTGTTTAGCATATATGGACATATGGCAAGTTGTTCAAGCTTCTAATCAAACCAGGATGAATCAGTATGTAAAAAGCTTGATTTGGACCCATTAATCAGTGGAGAGTATTTTATGATGTTGAATAAATCTCATAGGAGTTATGTTGAATAAGTTATTCCACTTTCTAATAACCATATCCATGTTTAGCCTGTTTGGACATATGGCAAGTTTTTCAAGCTTCTAATCAAACGAGGATGAATCACTATGTAAGAAGCTTGATTTGGAACCATTATCCAGTCGAGGGTCTCCATGAAGTTTAATAAATCCCAAAGGAGTTTTGTTTTAGAAGTTATTCCACTTTCTAATCAGGATATCAATATTTAGCTTTTTTGGACATATGGCAAGTTCTTCAAACTTCTAATCAAACCAGGATGAATCACTATGTAAAAAGCTTGATTTGGCACCATTAATAAGTGGAGAGTCTTTCATGAAGTCGAATAAATCACATAGGAGTTATGTTGAATAAGTTATTCCACTTTCTAATCATGATATCCATGTTTAGCCTGTTTGGACATATGACAAGTTCTTCAAGCTTCTAATCAAACGAGGATGAATTATTATGCAAGAAGCTTGATTTGGAACCATTATTCAGTGGAGAGTATCCATGCATTTGAATAAATGTCATAGGATTTATGTTGAAGAAGTTATTCCACTTACTAATCACCATATCCATGTTTAGCCTATTTGGACATATGACAAGTTCTTCAAGCTTCTAATAAAACCAGGATAAATTACTATGTGAGAAGTTTAATTTAAAACCATTATTCAGTGGAGAGTATCCATGAAGTTGAATAAATCCCAAAGGAGTTATGTTTAAGAAGTTATTCCACTTTCTAATCAGGATATCCATGTATAGCATGTTTGGACATATGGCAAGTTCTCCAAGCTTCTAATCCAACCAAGATGAATCATATGTAAAAGGATTGATTTGGAACCATTAATAAGTGGAGAGTCTTTCATGAAGTTGAATAAATCTCATAGGAGTTATGTTGAATAAGTTATTCCACTTTCTAATAAGGATATCCATGTTTAGCATGTTTGGACATATGGCAAGTTCTTCAAGCTTCTAATCAAACCAGGATTAATCAATATGTAAGAAGCTTCATTTGGAACCATTATTCAGTGGAGAGTATCCATAAAATTGAATAAATCCCAAAGGAGTTATGTTTAAGAAGTTATTCCACTTTTTAATCAGGATATCCATGTTTAGCATGTTTGGACATATGGCAAGTTCTTCAAGCTTCCAATCAAACCTGGATGAATCACTATGTAAAAAGCTTATTTGGAACCATTAATCAATGGAGAGTATCCGTGAAGTTGAATAAATCCCATAGGAGTTATGTTGAAGAAGTTATTCTACTTTATAATCAAGATATCCATGTTTACCCTGTTTGGACATATGGCAAGTTTTTCATGCTTCTAAACAAAGCAAGATGAATCACTATGTAAGAAGTTTGATTTGGAACCATTATTCAGTGGAGAGTATCCATGAAGTTGAATCAATCCCATAGGAGTTATGTTTAAGAAGTTATTCCACTTTCTAATCATGATATCCATGTTTAGCCTGTTTAGACATATGGCAAGTTCTTGAAGCTTCTAATCAAAACAGGATGAATCACTATGCAAGAAGCTTGATTTCGAACCATTATTGAGTGGAGAGTATCCATGAAGTTGAATAAATCCCAAAGGAGTTAGTTTAAGAAGTTATTTCACTTTCTAATCAGGATATCCATGTTTATCATGTTTGGACATATGGCAAGTTCTCCAAGCTTCTAATCCAACTAGGATGAATCACTATGTAAAAGGTTTGATTTGGAACCATTAATAAGTGGAGAGTCTTTCATAGGAGTTATGTAGAATAAGTTATTCCACTTTCTAATAAGGATATCCATGTTTAGCCTGTTTGGACTTATGGCAAGTTCTTCAAGCTTCTAATCAAACCAGGATGAATCACTATGTAAGAAGCTTGATTTGGAACCATTATCCAGTGGAGGTTCTCCATGAAGTTTAATAAATCACAAAGGAGTTATGTTTTAGAAGTTATTCCACTTTCTAATCTGGATATCCATATTTAGCTTTTTTGGACATATGGAAAGTTCTTCAAGCTTCTAATAAAACCAGGATGAATCACTATGTAAGAAGTTTGATTTAAAACCATTATTCAGTGTAGAGTATCCATGAAGTTGAAAAAATCCCAAAGGAGTTATGTTTAAGAAGTTATTCGACTTTCTTATCAGGATATCCATGCTTAGCATGTTTGGACATATGGCAAGTTCTCCAAGCTTCTAATCCAACCAGGATGAATCACTATGTAAAAAGCTTGATTTGGAACCATTATTTAGTGGAAAGTCTTTTATGAAGTTGAATAAATCACATAGGAGTTATTATGAATAAGTTATTCCACTTTCTAATCAGGATATCCATACTTAGCCTGTTTGGACATATGGCAAGTTCTTCAAGCTTCTAATAAAAGCAGGATGAATCACTATTTAAGAATCTTGATTTGGAACCATTATTCATTGGAGAGTATCCATGAAGTTGAATAAATCCCAAAGGAGTTATGTTTATGAAGTTATTCCACTCTCTAATCAGGATATCCATGTTTAGCCTGTTTGGACATTTGGCAAGTTCTTCAAGCTTCTAATAAGCCAGGAAGAATCACTATGTAAGAAGCTCGATTTGTAACCATTAATAAGTGGAGAGTCTTTCATGAAGTTGAATAAATCTCATAGGAGTTATGTTGAATAAGTTATTCCACTTTCTAATAATGATATCCATATTTAGCCTGTTTGGTCATATGGCAAGTTCTTCAAGCTTCTAATCAAACCAGAATAATTCAATATGTCAGAAGATTGATTTGGAACCATTATTCAGTGGAGAGTATCCATGAAGTTGAATAAATCCCAAAAGAGTTATGTTTAAGAAGTTATTCCACTTTCTAATCAGTATATCCATGTTTAGCTTTTTTGGACATATGGCAAGTTCTTCAAGCTTCTAATAAAACCAGGATGAATCACTACGTAAGAAGCTTGATTTCGAACCATTATTCAGTGGACAGTATCCATGAAGTTGAATAAATCTCATAAGAGTTATGTTGAATAAGTTATTCCACTTTCTAATAAGGATATCCGGGTTTAGCATGTTTGGACATATGGCAAGTTCTTCGAGCTTCTAATCAAACCAGGATTAATCACTATGTAAGAAGTTTGATTTGGAACCATTATTCAGTGAAGAGTATCCATGAAGTTGAATAAATCCCAAAAGAGTTATGTTTAAGAAGTTATTTCACTTTCTAATCAGGATATCCATGTTTAGCTTTTTTGGACATATGGCAAGTTCTTCAAGCTTCTAATAAAACCAGGATGAATCACTATGTAAGAAGCTTGATTTGGAACCATTATCCAGTGGAGGGTCTCCATGAAGTTTAATAATTCCCAAAGGATTTATGTTTTAGAAGTTATTCCACTTTCTAATTAAGATATCAATATTTAGCTTTTTGGACATATGGCAAGTTCTTCAAACTTCTAATCAAACCAGGATGAATCACTATGTAAAAAGCTTGATTTGGCACCATTAATCAGTAGAGACTCTTTCATGAAGTCGAATAAATCACATAGGAGTTATGTTTAAGAAGTTATTCCACTCTCTAATCAGGATATCCATGTTTAGCATGTTTGGACATAGTGCAAGTTCTTCAAGCTTCTAATAAGCCAGGATGAATCACTATGTAAGAAGATTTATTTGGAACCATTATTCAGTGGAGAGTATCCATGAAGTTGAACTAATCCCAAAGGAGTTATGTTTAAGAAGTTATTGTTGACATGAAGAAATAAATAGCAGCAATGGTGCCTATGGAAGATGAAGTCGGATTGGGCAAGAGGGAAACAAGAGGATTTGAAATAAGCAATAAGTGGAGTTTACTTGAGAGTCAAGGCTGTCCTTACTTGTTAGGGCATCTAGTGTAACTTGCAAGCAAAGGAACTGTATGGCTGGGTGTAAACGAGTTTGCCTTGACCAGAAACACTTATCCTTACTTGACAAAGCAATGGGAACACTGGAGGGACAGAGGTCACGAGATTGGTTAAGGTTCCCTGCCTGGACAACCGTTGGGAGCTGTCATTTTCAGTCTGAAGCTTCTGATCTTGGACAGTTGGAGTCTTGTGTCTTTGTTTAATATTATCCTGGATATTACTTGTTTAATACTGTCCTAGGGCATCCTGTATTTTCTATTTATCTAATGGTCCCAGAACCTAATGCAAATCAAGGAATTCAGTTCCTCACTTCTCTCTCTCTCTCCACACTCGCAAGTTCCTCTCTCTCCCTCTTTCTCCATGTTCTTCATTTGAATACTCTGATTTTCTCTAAACTCTCATGGTATCAAAGCTAGCTTGCTCCTGAAACCTGTTTTATTCTTCATTTTTCTCTACATATTCTCCATCTACTTCCGCAAATCTCTATCCTTTTACTCTGATTGATTTCATAATTTCGAAATCCCCTGTTTTTACTCTGTTTTACTCTGTTCTTGAGCTGTTCTTGCTGTTCTTGAGTTAATCTTGATGGATATGGCAGAAAACTCAAAAATGGTGATGATTCCTGTTACTCTCAAGGGTGCTAATTACCTACTGTGGGCAAGGCTTGCTAAGACTGCTCTTGGAGGCAGAGGACTCTGGGATGTTGTTGAAGAAGGCAAGAACCCAAAGAAGACCATTCTAGGAGAGGATGGCAAAGAAGTTGTTGTTGCTGATGCTGGCGACAAGAAGAGAGGTCAGGAGGACCTCATGGTGCTGTCTATCATTCAAAACAGCCTTGAAGCATCTATCTTGGAAGCTTTCTCTCAATGGAAGAGGCTTTAGGAAGTCTGAACATGACCACACCCTCTTCACACTCTCTGGACCCTCAGGTATCATTGTCATTCTTGTTTATGTTGATGATATCATCATAACAGGAAGTGACAAGACTGGTATTCAAGCTACAAAGGACTTTCTGAAATCAGTGTTTGATATCAAGGACTTGGGAGAATTGAAGTACTTGTTGACATGAAGAAATAAATAGCAGCAATGGTGCCTATGGAAGATGAAGTCGGATTGGACAAGAGGGAAACAAGAGGATTTGAAATAAGCAATAAGTGGAGTTTACTTGAGAGTCAAGGCTGTCCGTACTTGTTAGGGCATCTAGTGTGACTTGCAAGCAAATGAACTGTATGGCTGGGTGTAAACGAGTTTGCCTTAACCAGAAACACTTATCCTTACTTGACAAAGCAATGGGAACACTGGAGGGACAGAGGTCACGAGATTGGTTAAGGTTCCCTGCCTAGACAACCGTTGGGAGCTGTCATTTTCAGTCTGAAGCTTCTGATCTTGGACAGTTGGAGTCTTGTGTCTTTGTTTAATATTATCATGGATATTACTTGTTTAATACTGTCCTAGGGCATCCTGTATTTTCTATTTATGTAATGGTCCCAGAACCTAATGCAAATCAAGGAATTCAGTTCCTCACTTCTCTCTCTCTCCACACTCGCAAGTTCCTCTCTCTCCCTCTTTCTCCATGTTCTTCATTTGAATACTCTGATTTTCTCTAAACTCTCATGGTATCAGAGCAAGCTTGCTCCTGAAACCTGTTTTATTCTTCATTTTTCTCTACATATTTTCCATCTACTTCCGCAAATCTCTATTCTTTTACTCTGATTCATTTCATAATTTCGAAATCCCCTGTTTTTACTCTGTTTTACTCTGTTCTTGAGCTGTTCTTGCTGTTCTTGAGTTAATCTTGATGGATATGGCAGAAAACTCAAAAATGGTGATGATTCCTGTTACTCTCAAGGGTGCTAATTACCTACTGTGGGCTAGGCTTGCTAAGACTGCTCTTGGAGGCAGAGGACTCTGGGATGTTGTTGAAGAAGGCAAGAACCCAAAGAAGACCATTCTAGGAGAGGATGGCAAAGAAGTTGTTGTTGCTGATGCTGGCGACAAGAAGAGAGGTCAGGAGGACCTCATGGTGCTGTCTATCATTCAAAACAGCCTTGAAGCATCTATCTTGGAAGCTTACTCCTACTGTGAAACTTCCAAGGAGCTGTGGGACACACTCAAGAAGGTGTATGGCAACCAGTCTAACATCAGTAGGGTGTTTGAAGTCAAGAGGGCTATCAACTCTCTAAGTCAAGAGGACACTGATTTTGATAAACACTTTGGGAAGTTCAGGTCCTTGTGGGCTGAGCTAGAGATGCTGAGGCCAGGAACAGTTGATCCGGATGTGCTTAATGAGAGGAGAGAACAAGACAAAGTCTTTGCCTTGCTATTCACTCTCAACCCTGGTTACAATGACTTAATCAAGCATATCCTAAGAGGTCATGAACTGCCATCTCTAGAAGAAGTGTGTGCTCAAATTCAAAAGGAGCAAGGATCTGTTGGCCTCTTTGGAAGAAAGGGAGAGCTCATCATGGCAAATCAAGCTGAAGGAGCAGAAAACAAAAGAGAAGAAGGCGTGGCCAACAAAGGGTTCTACAAACCAGAAGAGAAGAAGATTTGGGTGTGTGATCATTGCAAGAAGAAGGGCCATGGAAAGGACAAGTGCTGGATCCTCCACCCACATCTTAAGCCTCAGAAATTTAGGACTCCTTATGCTGATGCAAGAGCTCATTTCTCTGGTGAAGTGGGAGAACCATCTACCCTTATGCGCACAATGGCTGCTGGTGAAGGAAAGGCTTTAACCTTCAGTGGAGGATCAGCTGTAAGGACTGATCAAGATGAGACAATCAAGAGGTCAGACATTGCAGCCCTTATCAAGGTCCTCAAGGAGAACTCTGGTAACACACTTGGTATCTCTCTTAATGCATCTTACAAATCACCCACTGCTCTAATTACTTCAATCAATGCATCTAGTAATGTTAAGCCTCTAGTTATAGACTCAGGAGCTTCTCACCACATGATTAGTGATGCTAGATTGATTAGTAATGTAGAGCCTGTTCTAGGAAATGTTATGATTGCAAATGGAGATAAAATTCCAATTAAAGGTGTAGGAACTCTCAAACTGTTTGATAAGGATACTCAAGCCTTCTATATGCCAACCTTTGCTTCAAATTTATTATCTGTCAAGAAAGCTGCTACTGACCTAAATTGTAATGTGATCTTCAGTCCTAATGAAGTTGTGTTTCAGGATATTGAGACCCATAGGTTGATTGGCAAAGGTGTTACAAAGAAGGACTTGTACCTACTTGAAGACATCAAGACTGCTTCTAATTTATCTACTGCTTTTAGTTCTATTCCTGTTTTAGAAAATGATGTACTATGGCATGCTAGGCTAGGCCATCCCCATTCTCGTGCACTGAAACTATTGCTACCTGATATTTCTTTTCAAAATGATGGCTGTGAGGCATGTATTCTTGGCAAACATTGCAAAACTGTCTTTCCTAAGTCATCTACTATCTATGAAAACTGCTTTGATCTTATACATTCTGATGTCTGGACTGCACCATGCATTTCTAGGGAGAATCATAAATATTTTGTCACATTTATAGATCAAAAATCTAAGTATACTTGGCTAACTATGATTCAAACCAAAGATAGAGTGCTAGATGCTTTCATTAATTTCCAGACTTACATAACTAATCATTTCAATGTTAAGATCAAAGTATTCAGGTCAGATAATGGGGGAGAATATACAAGCCTTGCATTCAAAAATCACCTAGCCAAACATGGAATCATTCATCAAACCAGCTGCCCATACACACCACAACAAAATGGTGTAGCTGAGAGGAAGAACAGGCACTTAATGGAGGTGGCAAGATCTATGATGTTCTACACCAATGTGCCTAAACGTTTCTGGAGTGATGCTGTTATGACAGCATGCTACCTAATCAACAGAACCCCTACAAGGGTGCTTGATGATCTCACTCCATATGAGGTATTGAACAAAAGAAAACCCTCACTTAATCACTTACGTGTATTTGGGTGCTTGTGTTATGTTTTACAGCCAGGTGACCATAGAAACAAGCTTGAAGCCAGAAGCACTAAGGCTGTATTTATTGGCTATTCTCCTACTCAAAAAGGCTACAAGTGCTATGCTCCAGAAACCAGCAGGGTGCTTGTCTCTAGGGATGTAAAGTTTGTGGAATCAAGGGGATATTATGAAGAAAGGAGTTGGGACAAACTCAAGGACCTCTCTCAAACATCCTCTGATAGGGCAAACAATCTGAGGCGCATCATGGAGAGTCTTGGCATTGGGATGCCACAACCAAACCAAGAATCAGGGTCAATCAACAATCAAGAGAGTGGACATGATCAGGGAGAAGAACGAGGTCCAGAAACTGTGATTGATGAGGTTGATCAAGCTGGAGATGATTCCCATCCTGATCCTGAAGGGGGGAGTCAAGGAGAACCACATACTTCTCAGGTTCATGATCAGGATGTGAGAACACAACAAGAAACAGTAGAGCAGCAAGCTGAAACAGTTATAGAAGATGGACATGAGCAAAATGGTGAGACAGCTCAGCCGCTTAGGAGAAGCACAAGGCTGAGAAAGCATCCATCCAACTGGATAAATACAAGAGTCTATTTCAATAGCCAGGCAGTAGCACATCCCATTCAAGCAGCTTGCTCTCTTGCACACTATCCAATGGAGCATCAAGCGTTTATCACCAGCATAGATCAAGAATACATTCCCAAGTCCTATGAAGAGGCAATGGAACTGGAGGAATGGAGGGATTCTGTTGGAGATGAAGTCAATGCCATGATCAAGAATGATACATGGTATGAAACTGAGCTACCCAAGGGCAAGAAGGCAGTAACAAGTCGGTTGATCTTTACCATCAAGTACCTAGCAAATGGAAAACCAGAGAGGAAGAAGACCATACTGGTTGCAAGAGGATACACTCAAGTTTATGGAGAGGATTACCTTGATACTTTTGCACCAGTGGCCAAGCTGCACACGATCAGAATAGTTCTCTCAGTGGCAGTCAATTTAGAATGGGATCTATGGCAAATGGATGTCAAGAATGCCTTCCTTCAAGGTGAATTAGAAGATGAAGTCTACATGAGACCACCTCCTGGTATGGAAAGTCTTGTTCAACCAGGGAATCTGCTTACGCTGAAGAAAGCAATCTATGGGTTAAAACAATCACCAAGAGCCTGGTACCACAAGCTAAGTACAACACTCAATGGAAGAGGCTTCAACAAGTCTGAAGCTGATCACACTCTCTTTACCCTTACCACTCAACAAGGCATTGTTGTTATCCTCATCTATGTGGACGACATTATCATCACAGGAAGTGATAAGAAAGGTATCATCCTAACCAAAGCTTTTCTTAAATCCTCATTTGATATTAAAGACTTGGGAGAGCTAAAGTACTTTCTTGGGATTGAGATATGCCGATCTAAAGAGGGGCTGTTCTTATCACAAAGAAAGTACACACTTGATCTATTGAATGAGGCAGGTGATCTTGGAGGAAGGAAAGCAAAGACTCCTCTTGAAGATGGATACAAAGTGCTGAGAAAGGGGGAGTTTGAAGACAAGCCATTTGGAGATGTGAAGCAGTATAGAAGGATGGTGGGAAAGCTCATCTACCTAACCATCACAAGCCAGACATTTGCTTTGCTGTGAACCAAGTTAGTCAGCAGATGCAAGCACCAAAGATTCATCATTGGAACATGGTTGAGAGGATCTTAAGGTACCTAAGAGAGGCACCAGGACAAGGAGTCTGGATGGGATGTAATGGAAGCACTGAAGTAGTAGGATATTGTGATGCTGATTGGGCAGGAGATAGGGTTGATAGGAGANTTCTTGGGATTGAGATATGCCGATCTAAAGAGGGGCTGTTCTTATCACAAAGAAAGTACACACTTGATCTATTGAATGAGGCAGGTGATCTTGGAGGAAAGAAAGCAAAGACTCCTCTTGAAGATGGATACAAAGTGCTGAGAAAGGGGGAGTTTGAAGACAAGCCATTTGGAGATGTGAAGCAGTATAGAAGGATGGTGAGAAAGCTCATCTACCTAACCATCACAAGGCCAGACATTTGCTTTGCTGTGAACCAAGTTAGTCAGCAGATGCAAGCACCAAAGATTCATCATTGGAACATGGTTGAGAGGATCTTAAGGTACCTAAGAGAGGCACCAGGACAAGGAGTCAGGATGGGATGTAATGGAAGCACTGAAGTAGTAGAATATTGTGATGCTGATTGGGCAGGAGATAGGGTTGATAGGAGATCAACTACTGGGTATTTCACTTTCATTGGAGGCAATTTAGTGACTTGGAAAAGCAAGAAGCAGAAGGTAGTGTCATGTTCAAGTGCTGAAGCAGAATATAGAGCCATGAGGAAGCTCACAAGTGAATTGATATGGATCAAAGGACTGCTTAAAGACTTCGGAATTGAAGCTACAACACCCATCACCATGCACTGTGATAACCAAGCTGCTATACACATTGCCAGCAACTCAGTCTTCCATGAGAGGACTAAACACATTGAAGTGGATTGTCATAAGGTGAGGCAGGCTGTGGAACAGAAGATTATTCTCCCATGCTACACAAGAACTGAAGATCAGTTGGCTGACATCTTCACCAAGGCTGCAAGTACTAAGGTTTGCGAGTTCATCCTTCCCAAGCTAGGACTCGTGGATCTCTCATCACACTGATCCTTTAAGCCATGAGGTGTTCTACTCTTTTTCCTTGGCTTGGTTTTTATCCCATGTGGTTTTTCCAAGCTAAGGTTTTAATGAGGGAATGCTTCATGGTTTCCAAGCTTGACTAGTTCCTATAGTCAAGCTTGAGGGGGAGTGTTGACATGAAAAAATAAATAGCAGCAATAGCAGCAATGGTGCCTATGGAAGATGAAGTCGGATTGGACAAGAGGGAAACAAGAGGATTTGAAATAAGCAATAAGTGGAGTTTACTTGAGAGTCAAGGCTGTCCGTACTTGTTAGGGCATCTAGTGTGACTTGCAAGCAAAGGAACTGTATGGCTGGGTGTAAACGAGTTTGCCTTGACCAGAAACACTTATCCTTACTTGACAAAGCAATGGGAACACTGGAGGGACAGAGGTCACGAGATTGGTTAAGGTTCCCTGCCTAGACAACCGTTGGGAGCTGTCATTTTCAGTCTGAAGCTTCTGATCTTGGACAGTTGGAGTCTTGTGTCTTTGTTTAATATTATCCTGGATATTACTTGTTTAATACTGTCCTAGGGCATCCTGTATTTTCTATTTATGTAATGGTCCCAGAACCTAATGCAAATCAAGGAATTCAGTTCCTCACTTCTCTCTCTCTCTCCACACTCGCAAGTTCCTCTCTCTCCCTCTTTCTCCATGTTCTTCATTTGAATACTCTGATT
>MU106166.1:9930-35144 GCA_012274485.2 Sinapis alba | reverse complement strand
TCCACTTTGTAATGAGGATATCCATGTTTAGCCCTTTTGGACATATGGCAAGTTCTTCAAGCTACTAATGGAACCAGGATGAATTAATATGTAAGAAGATTGATTTGGAACCATTATTCAGTTTATAGACTCCATGAAGTTGAATAAATCTCATAGGAGTTATGTTGAAGAAGTTATTCCACTTTCTAATGAGGATATCTGATGCAACCATGGTTGAGCCAGATGACTATGCAACAAAGGATAAACCGGGATGGCTGAATGGAAAGCTTGAAGATAAACTAGAGGCTGCAATGGAGCATAAAGATCTTATATTTGCAATGAAGAACAAGTTGAACAAGCTGGAAAAGTTATGGATCAGACTTATAGAAGAGTTGGGCCATTTTCAGCCAAAAAGGAGATCAAATCAAGTTGGAAATCAAGCCAAACCAAATCAACTCTTAACTTATTCAGTCTTTGGACTTGAATAAGATATTTTCTCCTTTATTTCTCTCATTCTCGAAATTCTAAGGTATTTAGGACCTTTCATTTTCTCTTTTGCTACTTATACTCTTTTTGGTGTTTCATAGACATTATTCACTCTTTTTATCAAAATTCTCTCTAAACTTGTGAATCCTTTGTTCATCATATGAACATTGATTGCTAAGGAGTTCATTCTCCAATTGCATCTTGTTTGTGATTGAAATCAGAGTTCATTCTCTTGATCACTAACACATCTATACAAGATTTGATCAGTCCATAGATCATTTCTAACGATCATCCAATCAACTCATCCATCATCATCAAAATCAACCCATATCTCTCTCAAACCATCAGATCATCCTTCATAGAATCAGGGACAAAGAGGATCTCCTCACAAGGGATTCATCAAGTGGTATCAGAGCAGATCTGAAAGCTCTTGATCTTGGTTTGATTATGAAACTCTAAAATCTGGGTTTGCATCTTAAAATCTCTTTTTCTTCTTCTTTGTTTGGGGAATCTGATTTCTTTCTCTGTAATTCTCATAAAGTTCTTATCTTTCTATCTGTATAATCTGCAAGAGGGCCAACCAGATAAAAAAAGAAAAAAAAAAGAAAAAAAAAAGAATTTTGAAAAGTTGAAGAGAAATCCAACTTGGCTGAAGAGAAATCCAGCCCTGGTGGTAATGCCTCTTGCAAACAAAAATCTTGCAATCTTTCTATCTCTTTCTTCTGTTTTGGGGTTGGGGAATAGATCTCTAAAAGCTTGATCTTTGTTTGTTGCTGAGCTATTGGATTCACAGANACCATTAATCAGTGTAGAGACTCCATGAAGTTGAATAAATCTCATAGGAGTTATGTTGAAGAAGTTATTTCAGTTTCTAATGAGGATATCCATGTTTAGCCCTTTTGGACATATGACAAGTTCTTCAATCTTCTAATCAAACCAGGATGAATCAATATGTAAGAAGCTTGATTTGGAACCATTAATCAGTATAGAGACTCGATGAAGTTGAATAAACCTCATAGGAGTTATGTTGAAGAAGTTATTCCACTTTCCAATAAGGATATCCATGTTTAGCCCTTTTGAACATATGACAAGTTCTTCAAGCTACTAATGGAACCAAGATGAATCAATATGTAAGAAGCTTGAGTTGGAAGCATTAATCAGTGTAGAGACTCCATGAAGTTGAATAAATCTCATAGGAGTTATGTTGAAGAAGTTATTCCACTTTCTAATGAGGATATCCATGTTTATCCCTTTTGGACATATGACAAGTTCTCCAAGCTTCTAATCAAACCAGGATGAATCATTATGTAAGAATCTTGATTTGGAACCATTAATCAGTTTATAGACTCCATAAAGTTGAATAAATCTCATAGGAGTTATGTTGAAGAAGTTATTCTACTTTCTAATGATGATATCCATGTTTAGCCCTTTTGAACATATGGCAAGTTCTTCAAGCTTCTAATCAAACCAGGATGAATCAATATGTAAGAAGCTTGATTTGGGACCATTAATCAGTGTAGAGACTCCATGAAGTTGAATAAATTTCTTAAGAGTTATGTTGAAGAAGTTATTCCACTTTCTAATGAGGATATCCATGTTTAGCCCTTTTAGACATATGACAAGTTCTTCAAGCTTCTAATCAAACCTGGATGAATCAATATGTAAGAATCTTGATTTGGAACCATTAATCAGTTTATAGACTCCATGAAGTTGAATAAATCTCATAGGAGTTATGTTGAAGAAGTTATTCCACTTTCTAATGAGGATATCCATCTTTAGCCCTTTTGGACATATGGCAAGTTCTTCAAGNTAATGGTTCCAAATCAAGCTTCATACATAGTGACTCATCCTGGTGTTATTAGAAGCTTGAAGAACTTGCCATATGTCTAAACAAGCTAAAAATGAATATCATGATTAGAAAGTGGAATAACTTCTTCAACATAACTCCTATGAGATTTATTCAACTTCATGAAAGACTCTCCACTGATTAATGGTTCCAAATCAAGCTTCCTACATAGTGATTCATCCTGGTTCAATTAGAAGCTTGAAGAACTTGCCATATGTCCAAACAAGCAAAACATGCATATCCTGATTAGAAAGTGGAATAACTTCTTCAACATAACTCCTATGAGATTTATTCAATTTCATGAAAGAATCTCCATTGATTAATGGTTCCAAATCAAGCTTCTTACATAGTGACTCATCCTGGTGTTATTAGAAGCTTGAAGAACTTGACATATGTCTAAACAAGCTAAAAATGAATATCATGATTAGAAAGTGGAATAACTTTTTCAACATAACTCCTATGAGATATATTCAACTTCATGAAAGACTCTCCACTGATTAATGGTTCCAAATCAAGCTTCTTAAATAGTGATTCATCCTGGTTTGATTAGAAGCTTGAAGAACTTGCCATATGTCCAAACAGGGTAAACATGGATATCATGATTAGAAAGTGGAATAACTTCTTCAACATAACTCCTATGAGATTTATTCAACTTCATCAAAGACTCTCCACTGAATAATTGTACCAAGTAAAGCTTCTTGCATAGTGATTCATCCTGGTTCGATTACAAGCTTGAAGAACTTGCCATATGACCAAACAGGCTAAACATGGATATCATGATTAGAAAGTGGAATAACTTCTTCAACATAACTCCTATGAGATTTATTCAACTTCATGAAAGACTCTCCACTGATTAATGGTTCCAAATCAAGCTTCTTACATAGTGATTCATCCTGGTTCGATTAGAAGCTTGAAGAACTTGCCATATGTCCAAACAAGCAAAACATGAATATCCTGATTAGAAAGTGGGATAACTTCTTCAACATAACTCCTATGAGATTTATTCAATTTCATGAAAGACTCTCCATTGATTAATGGTTCCAAATCAAGCTTCTTACATAGTGAATCATCATGGTTATTAGAAGCTTGAAGAACTTGACATATGTCTAAACAAGCTAAAAATGAATATCATGATTAGAAAGTGGAATAACTTTTTCAACATAACTCCTATGAGATATATTCAACTTCATTAAAGACTCTCCACTGATTAATGGTTCCAAATCAAGCTTCTTACATAGTGATTCATCCTGGTTTGATTAGAAGCTTGAAGAACTTGCCATATATCCAAACAGGGTAAACATGGATATCATGATTAGAAAGTGGAATAACTTCTTCAACATAACTCCTATGAGATTTATTCAACTTCATCAAAGACTCTCCACTGAATAATTGTACCAAGTAAAGCTTCTTGCATAGTGATTCATCCTGGTTCGATTAGAAGCTTGAAGAACTTGCCATATGGCCAAACATGCTAAACATGGATATCATGATTAGAAAGTGGAATAACTTCTTCAACATAACTCCTATGAGATTTATTCAACTTCATCAAAGACTCTCCACTGAATAATTGTACCAAGTAAAGCTTCTTGCATAGTGATTCATCCTGGTTCGATTAGAAGCTTGAAGAACTTGCCATATGGCCAAACATGCTAAACATGGATATCATGATTAGAAAGTGGAATAACTTCTTCAACATAACTCCTATGAGATTTATTCAACTTCATGAAAGACTCTCCACTGAATAATGGTTCCAAATCAAGTTTCTTACATATTAAATCATCCTGGTTTGATTAGAAGCTTGAAGAACTTGCCATATGTCTAAATAGGCTAAACATGGATATCATGATTAGAAAGTGGAATAACTTCTTCAATATAACTACTATGAGATTTATTCAATTTCATGAAAGACTCTCCACTGAATAATGGTTCCAAATCAAGCTTCTTACATAGTGACTCATCCTGGTGTTATTATAAGCTTGAAGAACTTTCCATATGTCTAAACAAGCTAAAAATGAATATCATGATTAGAAATGATGCAACCCTGTCTGAACCAGTTGTTGATTCGGATCTAGACGAACTTGATGGAGCTGACAATGCCCAAGGAGCGGGAAAGAAGCTGGAGATGATTGAAAATGATTATATTGGCATGATGGATCAAGCTGGAAGGGGAGAAATTTGGCCTAATTCTTTTGTTGCATCAGATGACCATTTTCAGCCCAAAAGGAGATCAAATACACATGTTAAGGATCCAATATGTCTTGCTTAAGGGCCAGCCACGAAAATCAAGAGAAGAATTCAACCAAAATAATTAATATTGAGTTTTCAAGACAATTTTAGATTTAATTAAGTTTTTCTTATTTTTCTACAAATTTATGACTTTTCCATTTCATTCTTCTCTACTTAAACTCCCTTTTGTTTTCAGAAAGATTATTCACTCTTTTTATCAAAAACTCTCTCTAAATTTGTGAATCCTTTGTTCATCATATGAACATTGATTGCTAGGGAGTTCATTCTCCAATTGCATCTTGTTTGTGATTGAAATCAGAGTTCATTCTCTTGATCACTAACACATCTATACAAGATTTGATCAGTCCATAGATCATTTCTGAAGATCATCCAATCAATCAATCCATCATCATCAAAATCAACCCCTTTCTCTCTCAAACCAGAAGATCATCCTTCATAGAATCAGGGACAAAAAGGATCTCATCATAAGGGATTCATCAAGTGGTATCAGAGCAGATTTGAAGGCTCTTGTGATGGGTTTGAATCTAAAACTCTCAAAAATCTGGGTTTGATTTCTTCTTCTTTGTTTTGGGGAATCTGATTTCTTTTTCTCTGCAATTTTCTCATAAAGTTCTTATCTTTCTATCTGTTGTATCTGCAAGAGGGCCAACCAGATTAAAAAAAAAAAAAAAACAGAAACAAATCGAAAAGATTTAAGAAAAAGTTGAAGAGAAATCCAACTTGGCTGAAGAGAAATCCAACTTGGCTGAAGAGAAATCCAGCCTCTGGTGGTAAAGCCTCTTGCAAACAAAAATCCTGCAATCTTTCTATCTCTTTTTCTCTTTTGGGGTTGGGGAATTGATCTCTAAAGCTTGATCTTTGTTTGTTGCTGAGCTACTGGATTCACAGAAAAAAAAACACAAAAAAATCAGAGAAGTGAGGCTTCAGCTATATGTTATTGTGCTAATTTTTTTGTTGAGTTTCTTAATAGGAATCCATGTCTGGTGGAAGCAATGGCAGAAGGAGACGTCATGAAAAGGAGTTAGATTACAACCTGTTTGACTCTGCTACAAAAGCAGCCTTGGAAAGAAAAGAAAAATCTATGAGAAAAAGAGATTTATATGCTATTGATGAGTCTGGTGATGAGCAGGAAAGGAGACCATCTAGGAGGTCACTGGAAATGCTTAACAGGAGGAGCACACATCATGATCAATTCAGTTCTTCCACAAAGAGTTTGCTGGAAAAAAGACAGAATTTTTTAAGAAAAGAAAAATCTGTTTTTAATTATTCTGATTTTGTGCAGGAAAAGGCACGACCATGGAGGCAAGAGGAACCAATTAGGAGGAGCAGAAAACATCCTATACATGCCAAAGAAGAGAAAGGTGCTTGCTATGGTCGTGATCCCATAAAGAAGTCTCATAAACAACAAGCAGAACTTGATTATTTGCATAGCCAATTGTTTCAAGATGATTTCAAAAGGATTGCACAACAAGTAATCAATGAGTTTTCAAAAGCCCAGCAAGTGAGACCATCCACACTACCTTCCTCAAAGGTTCTTGACCCAATGAGTTCCAGCAACCAGGAGCAGATCATCCAAGAGATGGAAACAAAGTCATCTAAGGTAAGTAAAGAACTTGAGACAGAAAATGAGTTTTCTCTTTTCTCTTCTCAATCTGAACTTGTTATCAGTAGTGATTGTGATGAACTAACCTGTTTTGAACCGGTGAAACCGAGTAGCATTGATTCAGGGTCTCAGGTCTTAGAAGAAAACCCATCAGAAGAAGCACAAAAGAGTTAACCACCAGAAGAAGAGTTGGAGCATTCCAACACCACAGCAGAAACAGATGCTAAGTCATTCTCTTTGAACTCTCAAGAGCACTGTAAGGAACTTGTTATGGTTAATTCTCTGCCAGAATTTTTTGTTAAGGTTAGTTCTAGTGATGTCAAAAATTTTGGTCTAGACAAGGTAAAAGAATTTTGTGTTTCAAACTTTGTTTTTGAAAACATGATTAAATCTTTTAAAATATTTGAACCAGATAAACTCTCTGATCAAAAATGTATTCAGTCTGTTAGTGAACTCAATCCTGGTCTTGTTTTCAGTTTTGATCAATTTATGGAACTTAACAAAAGCCCTGATCACCCTGAAAAGAGAATTGAGGTTATTTGGCAACAATCTGATTTATGTTTCAGAAAACTTTGTAATTATTTTGCTTGCGTTGATGACAGTGGCTTTGATCTAAGTTTTCCTAGACATGAACTGAACACTGGTGATTTGTTTTATTCCACACGTGCCTGGAAAGAGTTTATGGTTAGGAATTTGCAGAAACCAAAATCACTTAAAGCTGAAATCGATTTTTTTTGTGATTCTATTCAGAAACTTGGTATATTGTGTTCTGAAACTGATACATCTTGGCATGTTTGGAGATCATTGTTTGAGAATTGTGTTTTTTTGGGCTTTGATGATATTCTGGTTTACAATACTTACTTTGATGTGTATCTTAAAAGTCCGAAACAAATGCAACATATTCTTAGAAAGAAATGCTTGGTTATTGATCAGATTAAAAACATGTTTTTCCTATACGACACTGGATTTCTAGTCTCTGTTTTGAGTATCCAGGAACAGCAAGATGTGTCTCAAAGGATTGCAAGGAATGATAGAAAATGCAAATCTTATAAGCCTGAGATTTGGAGGTGGAAGTACTTGAGGAAAATGGATTCAAAACTCCAAGGAAGTTTATGTCCAAAACCTTACTTTGATGTTGCTTTCATGCTTATTTTCTTGATCATTTGTCTCACTTCTTACTTGTTTCGTTTTGATGTAGGAGATACATATTTAAGGACAAATATTTTTAAAGGAGGAGGGGATGATGCAACCCTGACTGAACCAGTTGTTGATTCGGATCTAGACGAGCTTGATGGAGCTGACAATGCCCAAGGAGCTGGAAAGAAGCTGGAGATGATTGAAAATGATTATATTGGCATGATGGATCAAGCTGGAAGGGGAGAAATTTGGCATAATTATTTTGTTGCATCAGATGACCATTTTCAGCCCAAAAGGAGATCAAATACACATGTTAAGGATCCAATATGTATTGCTTAAGGGCCAGCCACGAAAATCAAGAGAAGAATTCAACCAAAATAATTAATATTAAGTTTTCAAGACAATTTTAGTTTTAATTAAGTTTTTCTTATTTTTCTACAAATTTAGGACTTTTCCATTTCCTTCTTCTCTACTTAAACTCTCTTTTGTTTTCAGAAATATTATTCACTCTTTTTATCAAAAACTCTCTCTAAATTTGTGAATCCTTTGTTCATCATATGAACATTGATTGCTAAGGAGTTCATTCTCCAATTGCATCTTGTTTGTGATTGAAATCAGAGTTCATTCTCTTGATCACTAACACATCTATACAAGATTTGATCAGTCCATAGATCATTTCTGAAGATCATCCAATCAATCAATCCATCATCATCAAAATCAACACATTTCTCTCTCAAACCAGAAGATCATCCTTCATAGAATCAGGGACAAAAAGAATCTAATCATAAGGGATTCATCAAGAAAGTGGAATAACTTCTTCAACATAACTCCTATGAGATTTATTCAACTTCATGAAAGACTCTCCACTGATTAATGGTTCCAAATCAAGCTTCTTACATAGTGATTCATCCTGGTTTGATTAGAAGCTTTAAGAACTTGCCATATGACCAAACAGGCTAAACATGGATATCATGATTAGAAAGTGGAATAACTTCTTCAACATAACTCCTATGAGATTTATTCAACTTCATGAAAGATTCTCCACTGAATAATGGTTCCAAATCAAGTTTCTTACATAGTGAATCATCCTGGTTCGATTAGAAGCTTGAAGAACTTGCCATATGTCCAAATAGGCTAAACATGGATATCATGATTACAAAGTTGAATAACTTCTTCAATATAACTCCTATGAGATTTATTCAATTTCATGAAAGACTCTCCACTGATTAATGGTTCCAAATCAAGCTTCTTACATAGTGACTCATCCTGGCGTTATTAGAAGCTTGAAGAACTTGTCATATGTCTAAACAAGCTAAAAATGAATATCATGATTAGAAAGTGGAATAACTTCTTCAACATAACTCCAATTAGATTTATTCAACTTAATGAAAGACTCTCCACTGATTAATGGTTTCAAATCAAGCTTCTTACATAGTGATTCATCCTGGTTTGATTAGAAGCTTGAAGAACTTGCCATATGTCCAAACAGGATAAACATGGATATCATGATTAGAACGTAGAATAACTTCTTCAACATAACTCCTATGGGATTTATGCAACTTCATGAAAGACTCTCCACTGAATAATGGTTCCAAATCAAGCTTCTTACCTAGTGATTCATCCGGGTTTGATTAGAAGCTTGAAGAACTTGTCATATGTCCAAACAGGCTAAACATGGATATCCTGATTAGAAAGTGGAATAACTTCTTTAACATAACTCCTATGAGATTTATTCAACTTCATGAAAGACTCTCCACTGAATAATGGTTCCAAATCAAGCTTCTTACCTAGTGATTCATCCGGGTTTGATTAGAAGCTTGAAGAACTTGTCATATGTCCAAACAGGCTAAACATGGATATCCTGATTAGAAAGTGGAATAACTTCTTTAACATAACTCCTATGAGATTTATTCAACTTCATGAAAGACTCTCCATTGAATAATGGTTCCAAATCAAGCTTCTTACCTAGTGATTCATCTTGGTTTGATTAGAAGCTTGAAGAACTTGCCATATGTCCAAACAGGCTAAATATGGATATCCTGATTAGAAAGTGGAATAACTTCTTCACCATAACTCCTACGAGATTTATTCAACTTCATGAAAGACTCTCCACTGAATAATGGTTCCAAATCAAGTTTCTTACATAGTGAATCATCCTGGTTCAATTAGAAGCTTGAAGAAATTGTCATATGTCCAAACAGGCTCAACATGGATATCATGATTAGAAAGTGGAATAACTTCTTCAATATAACTCCTATGAGATTTATTCAACTTCATCAAAGACTCTACACTGATTAATGGTTCCAAATAAAGCTTCTTGCATAGTGATTCATCCTGGTTTGATTAAAAGCTTGAAGAACTTGCCATATGTCCAAACAAGCTAAACATGGATATCCTGATTAGAAACTGGAATAACTTCTTCAACATAACTCCTATGACATTTATTCAATTTCATGAAAGACTCTCCACTGATTAATGGTTCCAAATCAAACTTCTTACATTGTGACTCATCCTGGTGTTATTAGAAGCTTGAAGAACTTGCCATATGTCTAAACAAGCTAAAAAGGAATATCATGATTAGAAAGTAGAATAACTTCTTCAACATAACTCCTATGAGATTTATTCAACTTCATGAAAGACTCTCCACTTATTAATGGTTCCAAATGAAGCTTCTTACATAGTGATTCATCCTGGTTCAATTAGAAGCTTGAAGAACTTGCCATATGTCCAAACAAGCTAAACATGAATATCCTGATTAGAAAGTGGAATAACTTCTTCAACATAACTCCTATGAGATTTATTCAATTTCATGAATGACTCTCCACTGATTAATGGTTCCAAATCAAGCTTCTTACATAGTGACTCATCCTGGTGTTATTAGAAGCTTGAAGAACTTGCCATATGTCTAAACAAGCTAAAAATGAATATGAATATCATGATTAGAAAGTGGAATAACTTCTTCAACATAACTCCTATGAAATTTATTCGACTTCATGAAAGATTCTCCACTGATTAATGGTTCCAAATCAAGCTTCTTACATAGTGATTCATCCTGGTTTGATTAGAAGCTTGAAGAACTTGCCATATGTCCAAACAGGGTAAACATGGATATCATGATTACAAAGTGGAATAACTTCTTCAACATAACTCCTATGAGATTTATTCAACTTCATCAAATATTCTCCACTGAATAATGGTACCAAATAAAGCTTCTTGCATAGTGATTCATCCTGGTTCGATTAGAAGCTTGAAGAACTTGGCATATGACCAAACATGCTAAACATGGATATCATGATTAGAAAGTGGAATAACTTCTTCAACATAACTCCTATGAGATTTATTCAACTTCATGAAAGACTCTCCACTGAATAATGGTTCCAAATCAAGTTTCTTACATAGTGAATCATCATGGTTCGATTAGAAGCTTGAAGAACTTGCCATGTCTCCAAATAGGCTAAACATGGATATCATGATTAGAAAGTGGAATAACCTCTTCAACATAACTCCTATGAAATTTATTCAATTTCATGAAAGAATCTCCACTGAATAATGGTTCCAAATCAAGCTTCTTACATAGTGACTCATCCTGGTGTTATTAGAAGCTTGACGAACTTTCCATATGTCTAAACAAGCTAAAAATGAATATCATGATTAGAAAGTGGAATAACTTCTTCAACATAACTCCTATGAGATTTATTCAACTCCTATGAGATTTATTCAACTTCATGAAAGACTCTCCACTGATTAATGGTTCCAAATCAAGCTTCTTACATAGTGATTCATCCTGGTTTGATTAGAAGCTTGAAGAACTTGTCATATGTCCAAACAGGGTAAACATGGATATCATGATTAGAAAGTAGAATAACTTCTTCAACGTAACTCCTATGGGATTTATGCAACTTCATGAAAGACTCTCCACTGAATAATGGTTCCAAATCAATCTTCTTACCTAGTGATTCATCCGGGTTTGATTAGAAGCTTGAAGAACTTGTCATATGTCCAAACAGACTAAATATGGATATCCTGATTAGAAAGTGGAATAACTTCTTTAACATAACTCCTATGAGATTTATTCAACTTCATGAAAGACTCTCCACTGAATAATGGTTCCAAATCAAGCTTCTTACCTAGTGATTCATCCTGGTTTGATTAGAAGCTTGAAGAACTTGCCATATGTCTAAACAGGCTAAACATGGATATCCGGATTAGAAAGTGGAATAACTTCTTCACCATAACTCCTATGAGATTTATTCAACTTCATGAAAGACTCTCCACTGAATAATGGTTCCAAATCAAGCTTCTTACCTAGTGATTCATCCTGGTTTGATTAGAAGCTTGAAGAACTTGCCATATGTCTAAGCAGGCTAAACATGGATATCCTGATTAGAAAGTGGAATAACTTCTTTAACATAACTCCTATGAGATTTATTCAACTTCATGAAAGACTCTCCACTGAATAATGGTTCCAAATCAAGCTTCTTACCTAGTGAGTCATCCTGGTTTGATTAGAAGCTTGAAGAACTTGTCATATGTCTAAACAGGCTAAACATGGATATCCGGATTAGAAAGTGGAATAACTTCTTCACCATAACTCCTATGAGATTTATTCAACTTCATGAAAGACTCTCCACTGAATAATGGTTCCAAATCAAGTTTCTTACATAGTGAATCATCCTGGTTCAATTAGAAGCTTGAAGAACTTGCCATATGTCCAAACAGGCTCAACATGGATATCATGATTAGAAAGTGGAATAACTTCTTTAACTTAACTCCTACGAGATTTATTCAACTTCATCAAAGACTCTCCACTGATTAATGGTTCCAAATAAAGCTTTATGCATAGTTATTCATCCTGGTTTGATTAAAAGCTTGAAGAACTTGTCATATGTCCAAACAAGCTAAACATGGATATCCTGATTAAAAAGTGGAATAACTTCTTCAACATAACTGTTAACTTGAAGAAAAGAAATGGAGAAACCAAAGGTGTTGTGGGAGATGGGGTCTTGTACAAGAATAGGGCAAGACCTCCAGAGATTGTCTGTCAAGGCTTTAGGAGTGCCTAAAGCTGTCCAGAAAGGTCCTTAAGAGTGTGCAAACTTAGGGCAAAGTCTAGGAGGGACTTAGAAGTGTGTTTGGGAGCAAATGGGTGATTGTGCAAAGATAGGGCGAGACCGGTACGGATCTTTACGGACTTGTACGGACTTGTACGGACTTGTACGGACCGGGGTCGACCCAAGATGTTCAGACTTGACCATTTAAGAAGAATTGAAGTTGGTGCAAAAATAGGGCACATCTTGACTTCCCGGGAAAGCTTGTGCAAAGTCTGTGCAAGAATAGGGCAGCATAAAGATGAGTCTGGTCAAGAGGAATCAAGAAAGGCTGGCTGGAGCTTATTGGCTACTTTGGGGCGTGGACAGGCTGGCTGGAGCTGTAAAGAGAAAGACAGCCAAGACCATGCACCTAGACTGAAATGAGGTTACATTCAGGGGCGCCTAAGCTCACCCAATCAGGAGCCAGCCCTCCCTTTGACCAGTTTGAATTAAACCAATCAGGCACCATCTTCTCCCATCCAATCACAAGACATCACTCAGATTGCAAGACCATCTCCCCATCCTGTCTATTCATTTCTATTCAAGCAATTGTAACCATTAGATTAAGGGATTTAGTGTTGGCAAATTGTAAGCCTATATAAGGCAGTGTAGTTGGCAATTTGCATGTAAGCTGAAAAGGGGGGTTTCCCCTTCCTCTTCCTAATCTTAAGTCTCTGGTTCTGAATCTCCATAGTCTCTCCTAGTCTCTCTTAGTCTCTCCTCATTCTCGCAGAAACAACACCTTCTTACTCTCTCCCTAAAACTACTTAGAACAAACTCTCATCTTACTCCATTGGAGCTTTCACAAACACACATCCAACCAGAGTTGAGATCTCTTTAAAACTCATATGGTATCAGAGCCAGGTTCATCAGAACCTGGATGAAGCTTTCACAAGTCCACAGCTCACTCCTCAGCTCAAATCCAAACCTTGAAGCTTTCTCCATCCGGTTCAGTTTGAAGATGAAGACTGAAGCTTGGCGATTGTTCCTTGTTCCTCTACCTTGTTCATGTATGTCCTGATGAAGAGTCTTGTTGGAAGCAAAGGAGGATGGAGAGGCCTAGCTAACCTCAAGCCAAAACTCGTTGTCCAAGAGCTGCTTGCATCCGGTTACCAAATGAAGCTGTCTAGAAGATGGCGCCTGTTGTATGAAGAAAGGAGGGGTCTTTTAGTTGAGAGATACAAGATGGCAGCCATGAACAGAAGGTGAAGAAGCTGGGTGACGATCCAGACTCTCAGATCCAACAAAGTTCTGATGTTAAGCCATGGAGATGCAAGGAACCAAACAGGTTCCTTGGAAGTAAGCGATTCTAAAACCCTTGATAGTGAGCTTGTGTGTATGAACTGATGGTTGTGATGTTGTGATGTGTTGATAACCTAAGGATGTGTTAAGATTGCTAAATGAAATTGGTTTAGGATCTGTCCCAGGATGCTTAAAGAGTGTTTGTAAGTAGTTGAGAGTAGAAATGCTTGCCCTGGTTTTGTTATGAGTTCACTAGGATGTTAGACAATTATTGTTTGAATCTGGTTAGACCATAACTTGAAATCAATTGAAGGTGAAGCATTTGGTGGTTGTTAGTAAATGATAAGTGATGCTTGCCTCAGTTCTAAATGATTGTGTGTTAGGATGATAGATGGTTGTGTCTAATCCTGTTGCATTCATGTGTTAGAAACTGGTTAAGGTGTTGCATACTGTCATTGGGTTACTGCCTTAGGTTGATACACTTAGATTAATGTCTAAGATGTAGTTAAGGCAGAGTTGAAAATGCTAAGGTAGCTTGACTTGAATCTATTTGATCTTGCTTGTGCCTTGGGCAGGTTGCTTGCAAAGTTTAGGACTTGATGTTGTCTTGTTTAAACTGTTGCATAGCTTGAGACATTGGTGTGCAAACTTGATGAAGAATCAAGGCTTGGCACCAATGCAATTGTTTCTGATCTTTGCTGGAGGTTGTGTGATGTTTCATGTTCACAAAGGTGTGCTCTTGGTTCACCTTCCATCCGAGTTGAAAGAGGAAGAAGTGCCATTGTTTGTGCAATGGAGAAAAGGTTACACATATGGGAAAGTGCCCTGGTCTGAAGTTGTCACTATAGCTCACTGCAAGCTTGGACCTAGACTCAATCCAATCTTGAGGAGGGGAGTTAAGTGAGCTATCAGGCGACTCAAAGAGTCCATTGCAAGCAAATGAAGAGAAGCCATCCGGGTCTAGGCAGTGGCGTATCTAGACACGAGAGTGGTCAGAGCACTCTTGGCTTGTGAGAAGAAGGAAGCTGCTCCATCAATGCGGCTTCTGTAGTGAGGTGGTTGAGGAGTTAGCCAAAGGTTCCACAAGCATTCCATGAAGATGGTGGGCCAGAAGAGAGGTTGCAATGTTGTGGTGTTCCGGATCATGAAGCTATCATCCGTCCAAGCTTGGGTCTTCCATATACTCAGTCCCAAGCTTGAGGGGGAGTGTTGAGAAGCTTGTATGATCCGAGAGAGAGAATACTTGGTGGTTATTCAAGAAGAGGAGCCAACCTGATATGGAAGTGAGGTGAAAGATGATGAAGTGATCTTCAAGGCGGCTTCTAGTGTTGAGGTGATTGAAGAGAGGCAGAGGCATCTTCACATCACTCCAGCAAGGTGGCGACTCATGAAGAAGAAGCAGCCAAGGCTCAACAAGTGAGGGATTCAAGTGGCAAGCAAAGGCAGCCACTCCTCACCATTTATACAAGGGAGTAAACATGATCTTATACTTTATATATATTCATGATAAGTTTATATCTTGAGAACTGATACACTTGTGGGATGATGTATCAGGTACTTGCATCTCAAGGAAGGAAGACTTGGTGTGTCCGAGCACTTGAACCTAACAAGACGGTTAGGTGAAAGGGGGAGAAACCAAGATCGGACCTTAAGAAGAGAGAAAGGTGTGGAGGTCGTGATCCGGAGCCTATGTGCCCAAACCTCAATGATACTAAGGCACATAGGCTCATTGGCCAATCCCTAGGCCTTGAGGATCTCCACTCTTTTTCCCTTACAAGGGTTTGTCCCAAAGGGTTTACCTTGTAAGGTTTTTAATGAGGGAGTTTCTTCAAGGTTCCAAGCTTGACTTAGGATCACCTAGAGTCAAGCTTGAGGGGGAGTGTTAACTTGAAGAAAAGAAATGGAGAAACCAAAGGTGTTGTGGGAGATGGGGTCTTGTACAAGAATAGGGCAAGACCTCCGGATATTGTCTGTCAAGGCTTTAGGAGTGCCTAAAGGTGTCCAAAAGGGTCCTTAAGAGTGTGCAAACTTAGGGCAAAGTCCAGGAGGGACTTAGAAGTGTGTTTGGGAGCAAATGGGTGAATGTGCAAAGATAGGGCGAGACCGGTACGGATCTGTACGGACTTGTACGGACCGGGGTCGAACCAAGATGTTCAGACTTGACCATTTAAGAAGAATTGAAGTTGGTGCAAAAATAGGGCACATCTTGACTTCCCGGGAAAGCTTGTGCAAAGTTTGTGCAAGAATAGGGCAGCATAAAGATGAGTCTGGTCAAGAGGAATCAAGAAAGGCTGGCTGGAGCTTATTGGCTACTTTGGGGCGTGGACAGGCTGGCTGGAGCTGTAAAGAGAAAGACAGCCAAGACCATGCACCTAGACTGAAATGAGGTTACATTCAGGGGCGCCTAAGCTCACCCAATCAGGAGCCAGCCCTCCCTTTGACCAGTTTGAATTAAACCAATCAGGCACCATCTTCTCCCATCCAATCACAAGACATCACTCAGATTTCAAGACCATCTCCCCATCCTGTCCATTCATTTCTATTCAAGCAATTGTAACCATTAGATTAAGGGATTTAGTGTTGGCAAATTGTAAGCCTATATAAGGCAGTGTAGTTGGCAATTTTCATGTAAGCTGAAAAGGGGGGGTTTCCCCTTCCTCTTCCTAATCTTAAGTCTCTGGTTCTGAATCTCCATAGTCTCTCCTAGTCTCTCTTAGTCTCTCCCCATTCTCGCAGAAACAACACCTTCTTACTCTCTCCCTAAAACTACTTAGAACAAACTCTCATCTTGCTCCATTGGAGCTTTCACAAACACACATCCAACCAGAGTTGAGATCTCTTTAAAACTCATATGGTATCAGAGCCAGGTTCATCAGAACCTGGATGAAGCTTTCACAAGTCCACAGCTCACTCCTCAGCTCAAATCCAAACCTTGAAGCTTTCTCCATCCGGTTCAGTTTGAAGATGAAGACTGAAGCTTGGTGATTGTTCCTTGTTCCTCTACCTTGTTCATGTATGTCCTGATGAAGAGTCTTGTTGGAAGCAAAGGAGGATGGAGAGGCCTAGCTAACCTCAAGCCAAAACTCCTTGTCCAAGAGCTGCTTGCATCCGGTTACCAAATGAAGCTGTCTAGAAGATGGCGCCTGTTGTATGAAGAAAGGAGTGGTCTTTGAGTTGAGAGATACAAGATGGCAGCCATGAACAGAAGGTGAAGAAGCTGGGTGACGATCCAGACTCTCAAATCCAACAAAGTTCTGATGTTAAGCCATGGAGATGCAAGGAACCAGACAGGTTCCTTGGTAGTAAGCGATTCTAAAACCCTTGATAGTGAGTTTGTGTGTATGAACTGATAGAACAAACTCTCATCTTGCTCCATTGGAGCTTTCACAAACACACATCCAACCAGAGTTGAGATCTCTTTAAAACTCATAATAACTCCTATGACATTTATTCAATTTCATGAAAGACTCTCCACTGATTAATAGTTCCAAATCAAGCTTCTTACATAGTGACTCATCCTGGTGTTATTAGAAGCTTGAAGAACTTGTCATATGTCTAAACAAGCTAAAAAGGAATATCATGATTAGAAAGTGGAATCTCTTCTTCAATGTTGAATCCGAAATCGGTAACCCTAGGTTAGGTATTGATTTCGATTGTGGATTTCTCGAAGAAAAGATTTGGAGAAACGAATAGAAGAGTTTTATTGATGAAAGATCGATTAGATCACAAGAACAAGGTTTGAACAAAGAATTAGTAACAAGAACCCTAATTCTAGCTTGTTCCTCAAGTTTTTTGCGTGTTTGTTCTCTTCCCCCATCTTCCTCTATTTATACGCCTTCCTCTTGCCGAAGTCGGCTTGTTATGTCTTCATGGGCCGACTTTGTCGTCAGGATGGGCCGAGTTCACACTTTAATGGGCCTATGTGGGTAGATGTAATCTATCCCCAACAATAAGTCCCCCCCCAGTTCATCGAGTTGACATACTCGGTGAATTTCGTTAACTAAATGCATATAAAGGTGATCTCGGTCCATATTCTTGACTACTTGTAGTAGCTGGATTTTTGCCGATGTCCCTCTACTCGCCGAGTCGAACTTGATCTCGGTCTTCATTTACTTGTTTTTATACTCTCTCTTCGCGAGCGCCGAATAATGATTAAGCTTTTTGAGATTCGGAAGTAGTGGGACACGTGTCATCATTTTTAGGGTTCTAGACCTAATCATGACAACCGCTCGTCTTCCGCGCCGAGATACTTATAAAAGCTTCGTTCGACGCTCACTTCGCTATTCTTCTGCTGCTCTTCATTCGAAAGGTATTTTTCTTTTGCTCTCTGCCTTCTCTCTTCTTTCTCTCTCTAGGAAAACAAATCTTTCCGGCACCGATGACTTCTCCGATCCGACGGTGTTCTCAAAAAGGTAAAGCAGTCGCAACCGACTCCGAGTCGGAAAGTACTGGGTCTCCGCTGATACGCCGGCCAAGGGCGATAACGCTCAGAGGAATGGATAATCCACGGCCAACATCTGCTGATCTGGTGTCTCTGGATATCGCTGAACGTGATATAGTCAGATTCAGCTTGAGTTTAGAAGACCGAGAAGCCACAGGTCATGCTCCTGCTGACGACGTCGAACAATTCACCGAGATCCAAGCGGAAGGATCCATTGATGGAGGCCTTGATTCCGTTGTTAAGGAGAAGACCTCGACCGAGAAGGAGGTAGACTTTGCGTTAGCTGACTTTCTACCGATGAAATGGAATGGAAACGACTTCGAGTTCGACGAAGAGATTGATCCAGATCAAGAGCGGACTCTTAGTACGAAGAAGGGACAGAACTGGGCAAACCATTTGCTACCAAATCATTGTTCAAGAGTGTTAGGAGGCTTATCTTTCAAACAAACCCACCTGCCGGATTTTCATTCTTGATTCCTGCCGATCATCAACGACCGTGGACTCCGCCTTCTGGGTATGCCTGTGTATACGAATCTTGGTTTGTCAACTCTTCTCTCTGGTGGCCTCTTCCCGAATTTCTCACGACCTACTGCAATCGTCGGAAGATCGCACTTGGTCAATACACCGCAAATGGGATAAGGATTCTGGTAACTCTAACCGTTCTCGCGGCGGAGTTGGGGATTAAGATGTCGGCCCGGCTTTTTGAGGAACACACGACGCCGAGTATCACTGCGAAGACAGGCTTCTTCTATGGAAAAATGGTTCCCAAGTATAACGTAATCACCGGGAAGCCGTCAAAAGTGAACTTCTGGAACCATACGATACTTCTACGTGAAGATTAACGAAGCTTCCTTTGAGGACCCCACGATCATTCTTAATGGATATTTCAATTCCAATATCGGTACGACTTTAAATTGGCCCACGGCACTTCTACTGATCTACTTCATCTGCTTCTTTTTTTTTGCAGATCGTATCAGTAAGTGGTCACAAGGCGGCTTGGAATCTTTTCTCGAAGAAGTCGAAGCAATCAGGACGCTAAGTCATCAACATTGGCCAGATATTAGCGAATCCCGTATTCAAGCCGCGTTGAAGAGAATTAACCGAGGTAAACATCCTGCTAGTTTAAAAATCCTTTTTCTTTTTGTTCTTCACGTTATCTGACGACTTGTATTTCGTATAGCCGAAATCCCCAGCGAGGCCTCAACTCATTTCCGAAAACGATCAATGGGAAAGGTGAATCTATCCGCCCTGCCATCGTATGCTGACACGATCGGTACTCCTGAGCATGGCAGGGGTTCCGCTGACGCTGGTAGACCAAATAAACGAAGGAGGGATTCGTCAGGCTCTCGCGCCGAGCCTTCCTCTGTCACTCCTCTCCGATCTCCTCTTCCTCCTCCCGAAGTACCGGAAGAAAGCCGCAGTGATGATCAAGGGGAGCAAAACCCTTCGGCTGAAATGCCAGCTGCACCAGCCGACATGGCCATTACCGACATGCCAATGGCGGCGCAATCGTCTCAACCGCCGCCAGAGGACGCCGCTCAAGGAAGTCAACTGGAAGAACGAGTTCAGATAACGCATGGGGAGGAGGTCGAATACCCCCATGTGTTAGATTTTAAATATCGGTCACTCGACGTCTCCTTTATTGAAAACCATGAGGCGCCGACGCGTCTGTTTCGCCAGATCAAGCTCAAAAAGCGTGGTATGCCGGAACTGGATCAACTTCACCAAGGCAGCCGATATCGTGAAATGACTCGGGCTGGTGCCATGGTAAAGTGTTCGCTTTAAATGTCTTTTGGCGATCTTGCCTGTTATTCTTGTTTCTAACGTCTTCGTTCTGCAGTTTTTCGAGAATGCGAACCTCATGGTTAGGGACTATGAGGCGAAGCTGAAAGCCCAAGAAGCCTCTCTGACGGCAAAAACTAGTTCTTTGAAGAAGAAGAGGAAGGAAATTGTCGAGTTGTCATACAAATGCAATTCTTACGAGAGCCAGAGTGAGGCCCTAACTGCGGAGAAAAAGGAGGCTTCGAGCGAGGCCGAGTTGGCAAGATCCCGTAACGAGCTGTTATCGGCGGAGATAGAGGCGTTGAAAGCCCAAAAAGACCTTCTCAACTCTCGATGCCTTAGTCTGGAACAAGAGAAGTCCGAGCTTTCTGCTGATTTCGAGGCGACGACCAAGCGTCTGAGGGAATCTAGGGAGCACGAGGTGAAGAAGGAGCGGCTGCGAGTCGAGTCTGTCCTACGGCAGCGGGTGATTCCGACGTATGAGAAGATGGGTCAGTTCCTTGGAGAACAACCCGAGATCCAGTCCAGACTTGCTCTGTACTCACAGGCAAAGGGGACGAGAGAGGGATTAGAAAAGATCCAGTCACAGGGCTTGGCGATGGACGAAGTTCTTCAGAAGGCGAAGGTTGACGAGGCCCACTTCTTGGAGGAGTTACAAAGGATGGAGGTTGTGGATGCCGACGAGATTGATCTTCGTCCGATCAGTCTTGACGAGCACGGCTCCAACATGATGGTCTTTTCTCCCCAAGACCTAGAAGAACTCCGATCTTGAAACGTTCGATCTTGAAATGTTGTTCCCCTTTTATTGTAACTTTATTTTGTTGTAATGACTCTTGGCCTAGTATGGTCCTCTTTTTATATATCTAAGCATTGTTAACTTTTTGTTAAAGTTATGCTCGAGTGGATTACCAGCCGAATCAAACGACAACCTCTTTTTTTTTTGTCAACCGACTTCGCTGATCGTTTTTTTTTTTTTTTTTAGACTTGAAACGTATGTTAATACTGTTAAGCCGTTATTTGTAGAACAACAAATAAGACTCTATTTTGTCAAATATGCCGACATTGCTTATTCGTACAAAATAGGAAAGAAACTTGGCCGACTTAATTTTAAGTCCGACTAAGTTTTTCCTTTGTAGCCTACTGTGATGTCGCGTTCATCATTCGACGTATTTTAACCAAAGCCATTCGACGTTTTCGCCTACTGTGGTTTGGTACCGACTTTCAGCCTCTTTTTTAGAGTTGAAGTGGTTTCGTCGCGAGAGTTTGAACACGTTAAGTGCATATGTATAAATATATATGTATATTATTATTTTTATTTGTGACTGAACTCGGTTACGAGCTGCCTACGTACCCAAAAACGGGATCAAGTCACACGTAGTTCCTTTTACACATTTTTTTTATTTGTTTGTGACTGAACTCAGTTACGAGCTGCCTACGTACCCGGAATGGGATCAAGTCACACGTAGTTCTTCTTTACCACCTAAGTACCGAGGTAGCGCTTTAGGTTGATCGAGTTCCAAGATCGTGGGATTTGTTCTCCAGAGGATGTTTCAAGCCGATAAACTCCTGGTTTGACCACATGCGTAATTTTATACGGGCCTTCCCAGTTTGTACTGAGTTTGCCTGCCCTCCATTCCCTGGTATTTTCAAAGACTTTTCGAAGGACCAGATCACCGAGTTGCAATGGTCTCGATCTCACCTTTTTGTTGTAATAGGACTCAGCGAGGTGTTGGTAATTCTGAATTCGCAGTAAACCCTGATCCCGTCTTTCTTCGAGTTGATCCAGAGCGTTGATCATCATTTCGCGATTCAATTCTTCGTTCTGGGGCATCTTCAACCTCCTGAGGCTGGTAACGTTGACCTCGGCAGGAGCCATTGCCTCGACTCCATAGGCGAGGGAGAACGGCGTTTTCGCTGTTGCACTCCGAGGTGTGGTTCGGTGAGACCATAATACTCCATCCAACTCGTCAGCCCAGTGTCCCTTCTTCAGGTCTAATCTTTTCTTGATCCCGTCGATGATGGTTTTATTGGTAGCTTCGGCCTGACCGTTTCCTTGTGGATATTGCGGGGTAGAGAAACTTAGCCGAATACTCCATTTGTCGCAGAATTCTCGGAATTTATTCGATGTGAATTGAGATCCATTGTCGGTTACTATTTCGTAAGGAAGTCCATGACGGCAAATGATGTACTTCCAAACAAAACTTTGAACCTCGCTCCCCGTGATTTGGACATAGGCCTTGGCTTCGACCCACTTCGTGAAATAATCGGTCAAAATGAGTAGAAAACGCCTTTGTTTGGAACTCGGTAAGGGTCCGACTATATCCATTGCCCATCTCATGAACGGATATGGAGACACGGAAGTTTTCAACAACTCGGTTGGTGAATGAATGTTAGGTGCATGGCGCTGGCATTTGTCGCAACGTGACGCGTATTCTTCGCAATCTGCGACCATGGTGGGCCAATAATGGCCCAGAGTTTTGAGTTTAAGAGCGAGGGCCCTACCTCCACTGTGATTTCCGCCTTCTCCTTCATGGGTTTCGATCATAACGAGTTATGCTTCTTCCTTTCCGACGCAGGTAAGCAGAACCTTGTTTGCTGTCCACCGGTGTAACTTGCCGTCGATGGAGACGTAATTGGAGCTTTTGGCTTTAAGTCGGCGGAACTCCCACTTATCCTTAGGTAGTACCCCCTTATCCAGATAGTCGAGGAAGGGGGTCCGCCAATCAGTTTCTTGAGTAGTTGTTTCTGCGATCTCGGTGGTAGCGCAGGAAATGACGTGGACGTCCCTACCAAGTGATAGCGAAATATTCGGTTTTTCAACTGTATGAACGGGGATTGTGCGTTTGATATGATCCCTCTGATTGCTTCCCAGTGCGGCTAACGCATCAGAAAAGCAGTTGTCCTTTCGGGGAACCTTTACGAGTTCAAAATAATCAAACTCGGTTGTTAACTTTTTGACGACCCCGAGATATGCATCCATCCTCTCATTTTTGGCCTCATAATCGCCGCTGTATTGACTAGTGACGAGCTGAGAATCACAGAAAGCTTGTACTCGTTTGGCCCCTACTTCTTTGGCTAAACGGAGACCTGCGATCAATGCTTCGTATTCAGCTTCGTTATTTGACGCCGCAAACCCGAGCCGAAATGATTGTTCGATGAGTTCTCCGGTGGGTGATTGGAGATGAATGCCTATTCCCGATCCTTTGTTGGACGATGCTCCGTCGACATGCAGAATCCAATTCTTTATTGGAATATCGAGATCAGCCGCTTGGTCGGGGGAGATTTTGACGATGAAGTCGGCCAAGACTTGAGCCTTAATCGCGGGCCTACTTTTATACGAGATGTCGTATTCGCTGAGTTCGATGGCCCACTTGGAAAGTCTCCCTGATTGGTTAGCATTCTGGAGTATGGTTCGTAGTGGCAGGTCGGTGAGAACGACGACGGAATGGGATTGGAAATAAGGTCGGAGTTTTCGTGCTGATATTACTACGGCGAGAGCCATTTTTTCCAGGGTGGGATATCTCGTCTCTGCGTCGGTAAGACGTTTGCTGGTGTAGAAAATAGGGCGCTGTTCTCCGTGGTCTTCTTTTATTAGAACGCTGCTTACTGCTGAAAGAGAGACTGCGATGAAGAGATACAAGGTGTCGCCTGCGTCTGGTTTGTCAACACCGGAGGAGTAGTCAAGTACTGCTTCAATGCTGAGAAGGCTTGTTCACATACTTCATCCCAAAGGAACTTTTTATTCCCTCGCAGCAGCTCGTAGAAAGGGAGACACTTGTCGGTGGATCGGGAGATGAAACGATTAAGCGCTGCCACTCGCCCGGTTAAGCGCTGAATTTCCCGCGATGTTTTGGGATTTGGAAAGTCTAAAACCGCGGAGATTTGTTTCGGATTGGCTTCAATTCCTCGTTTAGTGACGATGTAACCAAGAAATTCTCCCGAAGTAACCCCAAAGGTGCATTTCGCCGGGTTTAGTTTTATCCCGTACTTGTTTAATGTATCGAAGCATTCAGATAGGTGTCGAACGTGATCTTTGGCGACAAGCGACTTGACGAGCATGTCGTCAATGTAGACCTCCATGGTGACTCCTAGCTTGTCAGCGAACATTTTGTTTACGAGTCGTTGATAAGTAGCCCCTGCGTTCTTAAGCCCAAATGGCATAACTCGGTAACAGTATGTGCCCCGATCCGTGATGAATGATGTCTTCTCATGATCGTCCGGGTGCATCATAATCTAATTGTAGCCCAAGAAGGCGTCCATGAACGATAGGAGCTCATTTCCGGCCGTAGATTCCACCATTTGATCTATATGAGGTAAAGGGAAGCTGTCTTTGGGCATGCCTTGTTCAGGTCGGTGAAATCGATGCACACCCTCCATTTACCATTCTTCTTTTTGACGACGACCGGGTTCGCGAGCCAATCTGGGTATTTGACCTCGGCAATGGATCCCGCCCCTAAGAGTCTATCGACTTCGTCGTTGACGGCTTTAGCTATTTCAGGGCCGAGCTTTCGGCGCATTTGCTTGACGGGTTTGTATGTCGGGTCGACGTTGGTTCAACTTCATGAAAGACTCTCCACTGAATAATGGTTGCAAATCAAGCTTCTTACATAGTGACTCATCCTGGTGTTATTAGAAGCTTGAAGAACTTGTCATATGTCTAAACAAGCTAAAAATGAATATCATGATTAGAAAGTGGAATAACTTCTTCAACATAACTCCAATTAGATTTATTCAACTTCATGAAAGACTCTCCACTGATTAATGGTTCCAAATCAAGCTTCTTACATAGTGATTCATCCTGGTTTGATTAGAAGCTTGAAGAACTTGCCATATGTCCAAACAGGATAAACATGGATATCATGATTAGAAAGTAGAATAACTTCTTCAACATAACTCCTATGGGATTTATGCAACTTCATGAAAGAATCTCCACTGAATAATGGTTCCAAATCAAGCTTCTTACCTAGTGATTCATCCGGGTTTGATTAGAAGCTTGAAGAACTTGTCATATGTCCAAACAGGCTAAACATGGATATCCTGATTAGAAAGTGGAATAACTTTTTTAACATAACTCCTATGAGATTTATTCAACTTCATGAAAGACTCTCCACTGAATAATGGTTCCAAATCAAGCTTCTTACCTAGTGATTCATCTTGGTTTGATTAGAAGCTTGAAGAACTTGCCATATGTCCAAACAGGCTAAACATGGATATCCTGATTAGAAAGTGGAATAACTTCTTTACCATAACTCCTACGAGATTTATTCAACTTCATGAAAGACTCTCCACTGAATAATGGTTCCAAATCAAGTTTCTTACATAGTGAATCATCCTGGTTCAATTAGAAGCTTGAAGAACTTG
>MU106165.1:152852-198259 GCA_012274485.2 Sinapis alba | reverse complement strand
TCTTTAGATCGTCACACGATACTCTACACGACGCTTGTGGAGTTATCAAAGACTCTGGGGCTCAAGAACTGCGCGGTTTGGATCCCTAATGAGATCAAGACGGAGATGAATCTTACGCACGAGTTGAATGGTGAGAATGTGGGTGGTGGTGGCTGTGGTCGTGGGTTTGCGATACCGATCACTGAGTCTGATGTTGTGAGGATCAAGAGAAGTGTAGAGGTGAACATGTTGAGTGCTGGCTCTGCGCTTGCCTCGGTTACTAGCCGAGGCAAACCAGGCCAGACGGTTGGGATTAGAGTCCCAATGCTTCGTGTTTGCAACTTCAAAGGCGGGACACCGGAAGCTATCCACATGTGTTACGCGATCTTGGTTTGTGTGCTTCCCTTGGGGCCATCACGGAGCTGGACTTACCAGGAGCTGGAGATCGTTAAGGTTGTGGCTGATCAAGTAGCGGTTGCGATCTCTCACGCAGTGATTCTCGAGGAGTCTCAGCTCATGAGAGAGAAGCTCGCGGAACAGAACAGAGCACTTCAGGTTGCGAGGGAGAACGCGATGAGAGCTAACCAAGCTAAGGCTGCGTTCGAGGAGATGATGAGCGATGCAATGAGGCGTCCTGTGAGGTCCATTCTCGAGTTGCTTCCTTTGATAACACAGGACGGGTCATTACCCGATGAGACACAAAAGGTTATCGTTGATGCTATGGGGAGAACCAGTGAGCTACTGTTACACCTTGTGAACAATGCTGGAGATATAAAAACGAACCGAGCTGGAGAGACGCATTGTTTCAGTTTGCGTTCGGTTGTGAAGGAAACAGCTTGCTTGGCGAGGTGTTTATGTTTGGGGAACGGGTTTGGTTTCTCGACGGATGTTGATAGAGCATTGCCTGATTACGTCGTAGGTGATCCCAGGAAGGTACTTCAAGTGATCTTGCATATGCTCAGGGGTGTAATGAACCGGAAGATCAAAGGGAATGTGACTTTCAAGGTTGTACCGGAAAGAGGAAACTCAGAGGCAGCAGAGAGAAAAGATAATAACCAAGAAGCGGTTTGGCGACAATGCTATTCAAAAGAATACGTTGAAGTTAAATTCTTATTTGATGTAGCTGCAAAAGGCGAAGAGAGTAGTAGTAGCAGCAGCAGCAGCATTGAGGTTCGACATTTTTGTTTGCTTTTTTAATGTTATTGCACGTAAAATATGTTAATGGGCTCTTTATTGGTTTGTGACAGTTCATGCAAGGGAACGTTTTGGTTGTGGAGGATGGTCTAGGTTTGGTGAAAAGCCTCTCTGTTGTGTTCCGGTTCCAGCTCCGGCGATCTGTACTGTCACGAGGCGGTGGCTATTCTGGAGAAACTTTTAAAACATCAACTCCTCCGTCTACTAGTAACGGTCATTGTTAGAGCAGAAGAGAAAGATAAAGGGGTTAAGAATTTCAGAGATGAGAGAAAGAACTAAAAAGTAAAAACAGTGTCGTTTTAGGTTGTATGAGCCTGAAAAAATTAACTAGGTTTAACCTATTATCATGTAGGCAAAAGGCATGGTTCAGACTTGTTACCTGGTAGATAACAGAATTAAAAAAAGTTGAATGTGTCGGAGGATGTTTTTTCTTCTTTTTCTTTCTGTTATTGTCACATCGGTGTCGTTAAATGTTTAATAGGAAGAAAACTAATTAATCAAAACAAAAACGGATTAAGATTAACAACTTATTACAAAGCCTAATAACTACTCTGTAATATTACTAAAATTATGATATTTTAGATTAGATATTCTAAACGTGGAATCGGATCGGACCACCTAAGCTCACTGGACAGTTTGTCGACAAAAAAAAAAAAAAAAAAAAGCTCACTAGACTTACTCTTTCAAAAAATCATAATCTTAACCCAAACCGAGATTAAGCTTTTTCTTAATTAAAAAGCTGTTTAAAATTCATTCCATAGATATTTTTTTGTCACATCCAATTAGATTCATTCAAGTAGTGATGAATTATAAACTGTAGTTTTATTACAAAAATCCAATTAGATTAATGTAATTTTGTTATGGACTATTATCTGATTGGACGAGTGCGCCAAAAGGAAAAAAATTAAGAGTTAGTACTAATTAAAATTATTTTATTTTAATAATAATTTTATTAAGGTTTTTATTTCCTGGAGCTGTCTCGTGCGACCTCTATATATATCTCATTCATTCTTCCGTCGTCATTTTTTGTTGGTTCTCTCGCTCGCTAGAATCTAATTGGAGCTGCCATTCAACAAAATAAACCTCTCTTTGCTCTTTCCCTCCATCTTCAACAGGTTCGCTTCGATCTACATGATTAACGTCGCCCCCTTGTTGTTCTGATTTTGCGATTACAGTCTGAGAGCGTGTCTTTTTTTTTAATTTCCCGATCGTGATTTCATCTAGGGTTTTGGTAGTTTTCCGATTTCTTCGTGAAATTGGCGCGGGCTTCTCCTCAGATTGTAGTTGATTGAAATCAAATATTGATTGAAATCTATTTTTCGGTTGATTTTTTTTTTGGGCAACTATCTCTATATCTCATTTTCGAAATTTGAATTTATTACATGTCGATAATATCTTGGATTTAAGCCATGAACTCGTTACGGATTTGGAGTTTCACCTTCCTTCGCTGGGTTGTACAGTTCGAGAGAGAGAGAGAGCTGAATTTGATTCAATTCAACCTGCTTGCTTCTCCTTTGTTCATTTCATTGATCAAATCTTGTCAGTTAGTCTTATATTCATTAGACTGGCTTATTAATTTATTTGCTTTAATTTTTGATTTTTTTATTTTGGTTTTATAGTTGAAGGAGGACCAAAAAAATCATACTGTGGGGAATGACAGAGACGGTTAATGAAGTAGATTCTGGAGTGGGACGATCAGTAGAGGTGAGTTCAAATGGACATCACAGTCTATCACGAGAATCATCACTCTCTGAGTGGCGGTCTTCTGCTCAAGTGGAGAATGGGACTCCTTCCACATCCCTTTCTTACTGGGACACCGATGATGATGATGAAGGCCATGGTAGGTCTTTTGCTCCAATATGGATAGTCTAGTTTTTTCACTCTTTAAGACTTGGGTTGTGACTATCTTCAAAATGAACTTCTTCATACTTTGTACAAACTGAAAGTGGTTGGACAGATGTGACTCAATGATGCAGTTGACTCTCATTTCTAAATTGTTCTCTTTTCGGAAAAGTTTGTATCGCATCTAAAAACTGGCTACTTTTTTTCTTATATGTATGATATATGTGTGCCTCATGTATTATACTTTGTGTTTTCAGCTGCTTTATGTGCATTTTTTTTTTGTCCAGGCCTTAAACCTTCTCAGTTATTTGGAAAACATAAATGGAAGATAGAGAAATTCTCAGAAATCAAGAAAAGGGAGCTCCGTAGCAATTATTTTGAAGCTGGCGGCTACAAATGGTACATGGCATATTTTAATCTTCCTCATCCTTGAATTTTGTCTCACAATAAAGACTTGGGATCTGGTTTTAAGGCTCTGCTTTGTTACCGTTATCTTCTTTGTCTCAGGTATATTTTAATCTATCCACAAGGATGTGATGTTTGCAATCATCTCTCCTTGTTTCTCTGTGTTGCAAACCATGATAAACTTCTTCCAGGTTAGTAGTTCTGTCCATTGGTCTGCACGGTCTCCTTCCTCTCTTTGGATTACCTTGTCATGTAGGTTCTTTTGCTGTCTTTTTGGAACAGGCTGGAGTCATTTCGCTCAGTTTACTATAGCTGTGGTGAATAAAGATCCAAAGAAATCCAAATTCTCAGGTGACTTTTTGAGTCTTAATTTGCTTTCCCCCGTTTAAATATATGCAGACAACTGAACTCACCTCTTGCAGATACGCTTCACCGGTTTTGGAAGAAAGAGCATGATTGGGGATGGAAAAAGTTTATGGAGTCAACTAAGCTACAGGATGGGTTCATAGATGATTCCGATTCTCTTACAATTGAGGCTCAAGTTCAGGTTATCAGGTAATGCAAAATGATTCTATGAAGAGTCTGAGTAAAAAAATTTACCACGTCATTTTCCATGCTACTATTCACTTACTGCACCACAAGTTCATATTTTCTCCAAATTAACACGTGTGATAAGATTATTCTTTGTTTTCCGGTGACACTGATTTATGTATTGTGGATTATTTCCTTGTAACTGGTTCTTGCAGGGAAAGGGTGGACCGACCTTTTCGCTGCCTTCATTGCGGGTATAGGAGAGAGCTTGTTAGGGTGTATTTGTCAAACGTAGAGCAACATTGCCGACGTTTTGTGGAAGAGAAAAGAAGCAAGCTTGGGAGGTTGATAGAGGACAAGGCAAGATGGACGAGGTATTTCACATTGTAACTTGTACCCTTAACTCTCTAGATTCCGAAAATGTAATCATAGTGCATTGCGATTGTTGCATTATCTTGTTTTCAACCATGAGTTTGGTTCCAACAGAAATTTGATTTAGTTTTAAAAAAATAAAATTTTATTTTCGTGGTTGTGGCTCTCCATTATCTCTGATTTACAAGTCTTAATACTAATAGCCAAGGAATTTGAGATGCTGGGACGGATAATCCCTTAAAGAGGATGTGGGAAATTTTTCTTAGTTCACACACACTTGTTGAAGGCCAGAATTTACACCAATCTAGTAGAGTACTGTTGCCTTACTTTAATATTTCTTGTGATATCTTTTTTTCTCTCAAATTGATCAATTATTCCTAAAAAGTGAATGAATTATGATTCTTGGTTGCAGCTTCGGTGTTTTCTGGTTAGGGATGGACCAAAACTCTAGGCATCAGATGTCTAGAGAAAAAATGGACGTAATCCTAAAAGGAGTTGTAAAACACTTTTTCATAGAGAAGGAAGTTACATCCACTTTGGTGATGGATTCCTTGTATAGTGGGTTGAAGGCTCTTGAAGGCCAATCTAAGAGCAAGAAAGCTAGGCCAAGATCGTTAGGTGCCAAGGAATGGCCAGCTCCGATTGTTAGTGTGGACAAAGATATGTTCGTATTAGTTGATGATGTGCTGCTACTCCTAGAGAGAGCTGCTCTAGAACCATTGCCTCCAAAAGAGAATAAAGCGCCCCAAAATCGTACAAAGGTCGGTTTCATGGGTTGCAAATATGTTTTTTTTTTGGGTTGAAATTCCGTTGTCAGTGGTTGTGTCTGTCCATTCGTTTTATAATTACTTTTGTCGTCTGTCCATTTTTCTGTTTGCATTGTCCACTAGAAAGTTGCATGTATTGAGATAATTGTTTTTGTTCTTCGATGCAAATTAGGATGACAATGATGGAGAAGAGGTCAGCAATGAAGCCGTTGAGCGTGATGAGAGACATTTAACGGAGCTGGGCAGACGAGCCGTGGAGATATTTGTTCTTACCCATATCTTCAAGTAAGAATCCATAACTATGCTTCTATACGGTATTCCATTGTGTTCTTCCTTGCTGTTCTTATGTATCGTACTTCAATATCTCTGACAACTGCAGCAGCAAAATCGAGGTTGCATATAAAGAAGCCATTGCGCTAAAAAGGCAGGAAGACTTGATTCGTGAGGAAGAGGAAGAGTGGTTAGCAGAAACCGAACAGAGGGCCAAAAGAGGAGCAGCAGAGAGAGAGAAGAAATCTAAGAAGAAACAGGTGTGATACTTCCTGCTGTTCCTAAAACTAATCTTCCTCGTTCTGCATGTCCTATATCAGCTTGGTAAATGCTGATGAAAGTTGTTGGACATTTATAGGCAAAGCAGAAACGGAACAAAAATAAAGGGAAGGACAAAAGGAAGGAAGAAAAGGTGACATTTGCAACACACGAAAAGGATCTCGAGGAAAAGGATTCTGTCACAGTGAAAGCACAATATTCAGCTGAAAAGACTGATACTCTTGAAGATGTGTCCGACATATCTGATTCTGTGGATGGTTCGGCTGACATTTTTCACCCTGATTTAGAAGATGGGGACAGTAGTTCTGTTCATTGGGAGACCGATGCCTTGGAAATTCATCCTCCTCCGTCTGGAGGGAGCAGCAGCCGAGGAAGCGGCATTTCCATATCTACACCCAATGGAATTGCAGAAAGAAAGAATCAGTCCATTATGGATGATAGTTCCTCGACTTGTTCTAACGAATCTATCCGGTCGGGTGTTACAAATGGGTCCTACAAAGGGAATATTCCAAACCAGAAGTCGCCAAACAAGTAAGTTTGTTTTGACCTTCCTTCGCTTCTTCTCTCTGTTCTGATTCCTAATGATAAGACACCTTTGTGATTTTGCAGAGGAAAGAACCAGCAAGTAAAAATAATATCTGATTCCCGAAGTTTAGTGACAGAAACAGATGATAATCAGCCAAAGAGTCAGAATCCTTCTTCCGAATCTGATTGGGTTGTTGTCTCCCACATCCAGGAATCAGAGAGCTCTCGGAACCGTAGACCAGTTGGGAAGGTTTGTGGTCACTCATAGTTTTAGTGTTGGAAACTATTTCATCATAGAGGTGAGATTCTGACTGATTGAATTAATGCAAATTCCTTTTTTCAGCAACGCAACATAGCTCAAGTCACTGTGAACTCAGTTGACATGAATCGACCTGAAGAGAAAAGCGCTGCTGTACTGTCTTCTCCAAGAACTGCTGCCAAGAATCCTTCCCCATTAACTCAGACAAAACCGGAGAAAAGGAGCGTTTCAAACGCAGGCGCTGTTCCAAGCAAGAAAGTAATGTCAGCACCTGTACCACCTTCATCAAGTCAGGTATTACCGCCATCTTTAGATATTCAGTCGCAAGCTGTTGGTCTCAAAGCTGATATGCAAAAAATCCTTGCTCCGAAACAACCTGCAACAACAACTATAACAAGGCCGTCGAGTGCTCCAATAATCCCTGCGAGGCGACCTGCCCCTCTTATCGTCTCCTCCTCGGTTCAACCAACAACATCACTTCCTCGGTCTGTTAGCTCAGTTGGTCGTCTAGGTCCAGACTCTTCACTACACAACCACCAAACTTACATTCCTCAATCCTATAAGCACGCAATTGTCGGTAACTCTGCTGGTTCATCATCTAGTTTCAACCACCACCCAAGCTCCCATGGAGTTGTCCCAACCACATTGCCGTCAGCATCTTACACACAGTCACCAGCTTATCAGTCAAGCTTCCCTTTCAGTCAGGATGGGCCCTATCAATCAAGGAGTTTAAATTCTGTAAACATGGGAATGAACAACCCTTACACACCTGCCGTGACTAGCAACAGTTCTCTGAACCTTGCTGATATTGAGATGGCGAGACAACAAGCACAAAGCTTGATGACCGACGAGTTCCCTCATCTGGACATCATCAACGACCTGCTGGAAGACGAAAACTGCAGCAACATGGTGTATAATGGAAGCATATACAATTCACAACCCCAGCAGTTCAACAGTCAATACTCTTACCATGGTGGTGGTGGTGCTGATTTAGGCATTTCAGGTGAGTTATTGTCTAATGGCAGGTCCAGGAGTTTCGGAGAAGAAGGATTCCACTACATGCCACATGGACCATATGCAGATAGTTTGATACCGACGCAGTGGCAAATGGCAAACATGGACTTGTCTCTACTAGCTATGAGGAATAGTAACATGGAAGACACAGCATCATACCGTCACACATACTTTGGATTGGACTCTACGAATCCGAGTTTTTCGTCTGGGATGAATGGCTACACTGAGTTCAGGCCGTCCAATGGTCACTGAGTGCATGCAACATCAATCTCTGCCTCTTGTGAGGAAATGAAGATGGATTATAGTTTCTTTCAGGTATTTGGGATTTGTAATGATTTTACTAAAAAAAAAAAAAGAAATCATGAAAATACAATTTGTGTAAAGAGAGTCGTCTTTGTCTTCCTCTACGTTTCAAATGAATAATCCTTTCCTTTTATATAAAAGATAGATTGCGCATTTCTATAAACAAAGTTTTTGCTCTGGATGTTCTTTTAAGTTTATATAAATAACTATAGTTAACCTCTTTTTGTAATAAAAGATAATTAACTTCAGTTGATATAAGTATAACATATGGTTAATTTATCTTGTCTAATTGTATAATAATGGGGACCGTATAATAATGCATGCATGTGTTGTAATATTGTCAAATCTTTGCCTAACCTCCTGACTAGTTAGTTACAGAATAATTCGTGTGGCCAATCCTTGAAAATCTGATCAAATAAAAACACTCACAATCGATTATCCCTGGAAGAAAAAAGAAAGAAAGGAAAGAAAGCATGAACGTTGGATGGGTAAAGCGGTATCTTGAGGGAGAAGTAATCGACAATGACGGCAAGGACAAGGAATCAAAAGTTGCGAATTTACCATCGAGATTCATCGAGCGATTCGTGTTGAAAGGTATCAAAGTAGATCTCATTGAACCTGGTCGAATCGTCTGCTCCATGAAAGTCCAACCTCATCTCCTGGTAAAATATATATATTTTTCAAAATTTGGGATGTGAAACTCGATCGATCGAAATTCCTTATAATTTTGGAAAATTTTGGGTGTTTGAGGAAAGAACGCAGGAAAGTTCTTACACGGAGGAGCAATGGCGACAGTGGTGGATTTGATAGGAACAGCTGCGATTTACACAGACGTATTTTCAGACCAGTCGGAGGGAGTGTCAGTGGAGATCAATGTTTCATACCTTGATGCTGCTTTCCTTGACGTAATAATTTATATCATTCTTTTTTTTTTGTGTGTGTCAAAGAAAACGAAATTCATAATATTAATTAGTGTGTTATGGGGTTATTACAGGAAGAGATAGAGATTGAGTCTAGGGCTCTGCGTGTGGGTAAAGCTGTCGCGGTTGCGAGTGTTGAGCTGAGGAGGAAGAAGGATGGTAATATTATTGCTCAAGGTCGCCATACTAAGTACCTTGCTCCCCGTCCTAAGCTTTGAAGATCAATCTTTTATTATTCTTAATTTTACTATCTATTTCTTTACCTCATGCAAAATAAGAATCGGTTTGTTTTATTTTATCTGATCATGCATGAGTTTGCGTGAATCAGATTATACTTAATAATGCGCGCTAATAAAACCTAAGTGATCTACAATGTTTGTGGTAACTTAGAATTTTGATTATGTTGGTTTGTGATACAAATTTGATCTCTGTTCCAGCTTCGCATCATGATTCCAGTACTGCTTTGAAACAGCCAGATATATTACTTCTTTATGTTTAAGCCTGCATGCCTGCGTTTATTCATGTCTGCAAAATGAACACTTAGTTTTCTTCTTCTGAGAACCCGATGTGATTCTTATCACTCCATAAACTATGTAATTAATGGTTTTACTCTCTAATTAGTGTTATCTTTTGTCGTGGTAAATAGTAATGCTAGAGCTAAGCAAGCTTGGAGACTAATGCATGAAACATCCAACTTCGTTACTAGCTATAGTCTTTAACACTAAATATTACATATTGCGATTTTGATTTTGATTTGAGTCTCAGAAAATTATAAGTTTATCCCAATCTCTTAGTATTTTGAAATAAAATGAAATTCATGAAAATCATAATTCATCTTTTAAGTGTTGAAATTTTTCTCATATTGTATGTTTACAATACGTAATTACACTAAATAATATCTTAATAATACATTAGATATGAAAACAAATATTTCATGGAAATCATAAAATCTAATTTTGCTCATGTTATCCAAGGTTGTGGATATTTATTAGTGGCTCAGTTACATAAAGGTTAAAATATGACAGAAAGAAAGTTACGTGCTGTTATGAAAATAAAGAGAATATAGGGCCCCTAAACAATAAATAAAAATCTAGGGTTTTGCAAGTGTACACCATATATATTTGTGTCACCGAACAAAACCTCCTCTCTCTCCCGCAAAGACCTAACGCAGACAACCAGTCTCTCAAGCTTCTAGCTGCGTATACTTTTACCGAGATTTAATCATGGTGAGTCAGTCTCTGAATCTTCTTCTCTTACTTCGTTAACTGATTCTGATTGTTTACGGAAAAAAAACTATCAATGTAGGAGGATGTGGAACCAGAGGTTGCTGCGGCAGGAGTCCCGAAGAAGAGAACGTTCAAGAAGTTTGCCTTCAAAGGAGTTGATCTCGATGCTCTTCTCGATATGTCTACTGATGACCTTGTCAAGCTCTTCCCCTCTCGTATTCGCAGAAGGTAAGAAAAAAAACACAACAAAAATTTTAAGCTGTAGTCGAGGTTCTGTAATGGATATATGTTCTGAGATTTCTCTCTCTGTTTGAAAATTGGTTTAGGTTCTCTAGAGGTTTGACCAGGAAGCCTATGGCTCTGATTAAGAAGCTGCGCAAGGCGGTAAGCAATTCATTTCTCTATAAAGTCTCTTCCTTTCTTACTGAACTGTAGTCAAATGGGCTTTGAATGTCGGATTATAATCAGTTATGTCTTTCAGATCATAAAATGTCTGTCTTGCTGAAAAAAATCAGAAGATAGTTCTTGTTGTTTGAGGTTCTGTCTTGTTTGTTTTTCTCATTTGTTGCAATCTTACCTGAACAATAGTTTTAACATCAATTAATCTTTATCATTCTTGAGTTGGAGATGTTTGAGTTGCTGAATCTGTTTACCTGTCTCTCTACTCATATTGTTACATTTTACTTATTACTGGAAACTATTGCTATGACCAACATATCTTTAGTTTACCATTTACACTTTTCATGTATTATTAAGAGCAGTAATTTTCCTTAAATCACAACTAAGTGTTTGATGCATTTTGGTTGATAACTAGAAAAGGGAGGCACCACAAGGTGAGAAGCCAGAGCCAGTGAGAACCCACCTGAGGAACATGATCATTGTCCCTGAGATGATTGGAAGCATCATTGGAGTGTACAATGGAAAAACCTTTAACCAGGTTGAGATCAAGCCCGAGATGATTGGTCACTACTTGGCTGAGTTCTCTATCTCATACAAGCCAGTTAAGCACGGTAGGCCTGGTGTTGGTGCTACCCACTCCTCACGTTTCATTCCCCTCAAGTGAAAAGCTTGTTGTTATACTTGGGGAATGTGTCCCAATCTTTACATGTCCTTTTTGTTGTTGTTTTATGATCAAACTTCTTTATATACTTTCTCAACTCTAAGCTCATGCATTTTCATATTATGTGACCAAGGATCTTGAAATCAAATCTTTTTGAGTTTTTAATGTTAATTATCTCTCTAGTATAATTTATTTTAATTTCTGTAGCATTTGATAAGTTTAGACTTAGATTCTTTGCTAGAAGTTTTAACACTAAAACATTCACTTTCTCATCGTAAATCAAAATTTGAAATTTGTCATTGATTCTTTTGCAAAAAAGAAAATTATTACTAAATCCACTTACACGGTATAAGCACTTTACGACCACATAATTAGTAAAATAACCAAACGATGAGATAGAGCACTTATGATGAGAAATGTCTTTCTATAAAACAGATGGGCTTCTAGTGATTGGGCTTGGGCCTTTTTAAGTTGTAAACGAGTTATCTTCTCTCTTCGTCCTCTGTCTTGAGGATTTCTAGGGTTTCAGGAGATAACAACAACACAGCAATGGCGAATCAAGTGATCTCTGGAATCAAGGAAACAGCTCAATCGATTACAGGTGCGGCTCGTCCTTGGGGCGAATTCCTCGATCTCTCCGCTTTCAGCTTCCCTTCCTCTTTCTCCGACGCCACAACTCGCCTCACTCAGAACCTTACTCATTTCCGCATCAACTACACCATCATTCTCTCCGTTCTCCTTGCGCTAACCTTGATTACACGCCCGATCGCCATCCTCGCGTTCGTAGCCGTCGGCTTAGCTTGGTTCTTCCTCTATTTCGCTCGCGAGGAGCCGCTCACCGTCTTCGGATTCACTGTTGACGACGGCGTCGTGGCGGTACTTCTCATCGGTCTTACGATCGCAGCGCTAGTCACCACTGGAGTTTGGCTTAGTGCTCTCACCACCGTTGGATTCGGAGCTCTGATCTTGATATTGCACGCCGCGCTTAGAGGAACGGAAGATCTTGTGACGGATGACCTGGAATCACCTTATGGACCAATGCTATCTACTGCCGGCGGCGGGGATAACGGTGATTACAGTGGGATTTGAGCTACATTTGCTGATTGTGATTTGATTACGAATTTGCGGTTTTGTTGTTTGTAACTAAACTCTGATTGGTTTCTTTGTGTTCATTATTAGACATTGTGCAAGAGAATTTAAGGAATCAAATGAAAGTTTATACAATCCGGATTAGTAGTATTAGGTGATTAGCTTAACCGTACTTAACCTGACAACACTTGGATATTAGGCTGACATGCAATAGTTACTCCTAATTGATCTGATCCTCACTCTGTTACATTGCAAGAAGCTTATCTTTTGTAACCATTCTTAACTGTGAGTTAAGCCTGGTTTCATTGCAACATATGTTCTAACATTAGACATCGATCCAGTGATGATGATGTTGTTCTTGTATTTAACCGGAAAAAAGCCTATAGTCGGGGGGAGAAGTTACAGAGTTACCGATGAAGAAACCCTCGTAGTTGACCTCATCTTTTCATTTTGGACTTCAGATTTGGGTTCATTTCCCAATTTGGAGATGACAAGCAGCAGCTGAAAGGCCTCGAATATAATTTAATTGGCCGGCTTGGAATCAGAAACTCATTGTTGTAACTTGTAAGCTCCTAAAAATCACATGTCCATGTGGCCCATTAACTACACGTCAATGTTTTAGAGTGTGTTGTCTTTCATGAGATGTGTGAGAACCAAAACTCCATATTAATCTCGAGATTATGTAGAAAAATGAATAGTTTTGACATTTAAAACATTTACCGTAGCTAATCATAATTGAAACTGTTCCATAATGATTTATTTCAACTAGGCCACTTAATTCATTATCCTATATATGTTTTTTTTTTTTTTGGTTTAGTAAAACTGTTTAGCGAAGATTTAGTTTGCTGAAGGACCCCCTAGAGCGTCAACAGCTTGTTAAATTAGTTATTGACCCCATCAAACATTGAACATGCTTTTGCCTGATTCAACAAGTTGATATAAATACGTAAATACTCATATATATTCAGAACATATTAGCGTAACCAGTTGTACAAATGTTTGTGTTTACACATACATATTTAGACATATTTTATATGCATGTACATTGACGCGATAAGTTCATGTATTGTTCGTTTATGAGTCAACAACTTCTCCATGTGCTTCCCCAATTACCAATATTTTATCTTCGGTTTATCAAAAGAAAAATTGCATTCTCGATTTTCTTCATTTCATCTATATCTATGTGTATTACTCTCTTTATATTTTTAACGTTGAAACATCCATAAGGGTCCGTCAGTATTATACTACCTACAATATCGGCCAATACATATCTTTACTTTTGTTTTATCTATATGTTTTTGTGATCAAAAAGCTAGCATATGTCAGTCATATTTATGACACTTTCTGCAAATTTAGTTCGTTTCTGAAAGTTGCATTTATATAATTTTATCTTTTTGATGGGATTAGAAAGTGATTGTTTGTATAAAATTATTACAATAATCCTATTAAGTTTAGTTAGAAACGTTTATATTTCTGGTTAATTTATTGGGAATTGAAATGATAAACAAAGGCGATGAAATGAAGAGACCCATGAAGATGCACATGGCATTGCTCCCTCTCTTCCCTATGGGTCCTATTTATCTATTTTATCTCCTCCAACCCAAAGCCAATTATCACTTTAAGTACCAACAACTCAATATACAAGCAAATTGAGTCCTTTCCATTTTCATTCAAAATAATATAACATATTAACATGTACATGTATGTTGTCATTCCAGTTAATTCGGTTTCGAAACTATGTTTAGAGAAATAAAACAGCGGCTGCTAGTGTTTTGCGTTTATAAAATAGATGGCATTTTCCTAGCTAGTCATATAAACATTTTTACCAAAAAAAAAAAGAAAGAAAGACAGACACAAAAGATGTTCAAAATTATTACATATGTTCTATTATTACAAAAGTCTCACATATTTAACTTAAGTTCATTACATATAACTATATAATCGTATCTACACACCAACATACAATTCAGATCAAAACAGACAATTAAAAAAAAAAGTAGATATGAAACAAAGATTTTCATAGTAAACCCTCACCACAATTAACACTCATCAATGTGTTAATCAAATATATGATCATTACCTCTTAATCTCTTAACTTCAAGCTCTACTCTTGCACTTCTCCATTGCTCTCGGAGCTGAAACACGTTTAACAATTATTATGAAATTAACTTAAATTTCCCACAATCTAATTAGTTATATATCAATATATATTCAACTCTTTAGACAATGCACTTATAAGCACGAGTATAAAAATGAATTAGTAGAAAATACATACCGAGACCAATGGCGTCAGATCCTTTCATGAGACGTAAACGCTTGCATGTATCAACGAACATTCTAGTGAATAAATTTAAACAAAGGGGTTATTAAAATGATTGATCGTGTCAATAAAGCTAGCTCTAATTAGATCATACGTAATTACTAATAAGGAAGAAGAAGAAGACGTACGGCCAAGGGACGTCGCCGACGAGCATCCAATCACCGTCTTTGTCTTCATAAGAGGGAACATAGTCCCAACTATTCACTATATCCTTTGATTTCCTCTCATTCATGAAGTCTATCATTCCTTCTTCTCCTCCATTTTTTCCTTCATAGAATATAATGCATATATATAGGATTTAATTGAGTTGTGATCTTTCAAACGTGGCAGTTATATATGGTGATGCAATATATATTTAATAAGAAAAAATAATATATAACGTACCAATGGTAAAAGAGCTGAACATGTTGGACAAAGCATTAGAGAGTTCGTCGTAGCTCTTATACATCTTCAAGTCGACTTTCCTCAGGTACGGTGCTCCGTCCATCGACACCTTCACAAACGCCGCCGTTTCCGTGCCACTGCTTGGTTTTTGGCATGAACCCATCACGTTCTTCCGGTATGATCTCACCGGTGGCCATCCAACAACTTGTGCCCTACAAAAATAATAATATAAAATATAAATATATATGTATATATAAATAATATATATATATGTTCTATAAACTGTAGAAAGCTATCACCAAATCAATTTTTACGTGGTGGTTCAATTATATTCTATATGCGTTGACTATGTATGGTCCAACGTACGGGTGATCTAGTTATCCCTCTTGTTTCCCCCGGATTTTCAACAATTTAAGAAAAAGTAAACCGTATAGAGATATCAATTAGATAGTTTGAGCTTCTTCTTTTTTAAACAAGGTTAAGTGACTGCATTTTTGGAAATATTTTCTTATGTTCATACATTTACTCACTTAGTAAGATTTTACTAATAATAGATTATATTCTTCAGGCATGTATCACTAGAAATAATAACCCGGAGAGAATAGTTTTTTTGTTTTTTGTAAAGTTTATTTTACATTTAAGATAGCTAAAAATAAATTAAGCGAAGATCGGAAAATAAATATAAAAGTGAAAAATGGTAAGATTACTTGGCAGGAGGCTTGGCTGGATCTTTGGGACATGAACTATTTTCCTTGGAAACAGAAGCAACGACGTCATGAGTCTTAGATCCTTCCTTGCTTTCAGGTTCATTGTTCAGATTCAGCTTCAGATCAACCGTCTCCGAGAATCCTCTCTTGGTTCCAGTCACCGGGGCCGCCGTATCCCCGCCGGGAAGACCAAGACACAGCTCAGTCTCCCTCAGATTCAGCTCGACACTGCCCATCATTGCTAACCTCTTTTCTTCTTCTTCTTCTTTCTTGGGAAGGTGATGAGGAAGTTGGAAAAATGGTTTTTATTAAAACACGCAAATAATACAAAGTGAAATGAGTCTCTATTATATATCTCTCTCTAGGTGGTAGCTGCATGTGCATATATCGTATATAAGAGATATTTGATTATAAGGGTTATAGTCTTATAGACACGTGGATTAATCTCAACCCTTTGATGAGTTGATCTTGATCGATTTTACACTAATCACTACTACTATTACGTTATTACTGTTTAAAATCTTTCTTCGCATTTATCTTGTAGGTCGTATATGATTGCATTTGATCAGGACATCCTTAATTATTCTTTCTAGGCTTACTTTTTATAAAAATAAAATAAAGTTCAAATATTTAAAAATGAAATTGAATAATTTAATAGTTTTATATAATTATTATAAAATTTAAAACCTAAAGATTATAATAAAACTATTAGTTTGAAAGTATCCTCCATGGCATAAATTGAACCTACTTGACATTCCTGCAATTTAATAAAATTTTCTTCCCGTAATTTTTCGTAGTTTCTCAAACTAAAACTCATTAAAAATAGTCATGTTTTATTCTTGTTATAGCTTTACAACGAAATTAGCACGAATCCTTTTTTGACTTCCAAATATTAATATATGTTTTTTCACCTATAAATTAATTTTTTTGATAATTTTTTAAAATATATAGTTAAGTTTGATTTTCTCCGTAAGATTCTTCGCCGGAACCTTCCAATTATGTATATCACATCCACATGATTCAATTATTCATCCCACAATAAAAGCGTAGCCCTCTTGTATATAAATATTCCATACCACCAATACAAATTAAATAAAGTATACAATGCATGCATATTTTATACTTATTTGTTTAAAACTCACATGTATAGAGAAAAATGTGTATCTAGACTAAATATGCATATATAATATAAACACCACTTTTTTTTGGGCAAAATATAAACACCGCTTTGTATCGAAAACATTATAGTTTACAGATTAAATTGATCGTTAAAAACAAAATCCGTACATTATATTTTTATGGGAATACATAATATTTTTTTTTTGTGTGGCATCCATTAGTTGATTTGAGAGCCATGTTATTTGGTTTATAAAATATCTGATTCAAGATGTTATGATGAATGGTACATCTATTTCCGTGGATGAAAATCCGTTTGTTGTGAGATAAGAAGAGAATGAGAGGCCGATTTGTGGTGACCTGATATATGATGTTAACAAAGAGATGTGATGTGATCATGTGATGGCTATTAACTATATTGATTTCATATGGAAGGATATAATGTTATTCAAAAAACGAAAACAAAAAGTTATTCAACGAAACGAGAAAGATAAAAAGTTATATTTTTATCCGGAAAAGAAAACCCAAAGCTTGTTTATGTACCTAATTATAAACCCGAAGGTATATATGGGGAAATTAGAATTATAATATCAACAAAACTTGTGTTTGCATCTATATTCTATATTCTACGGAATTGAGAGGGGACATGAGTGGCATCAAAATCCAAAAGAGGAGCTAGAGAGTAGAATAACATCACCATAAATTCCAAAACCAAAATTTGAATTAGTGAGAAGAAGGAAAACATGGAGATGAAGAAAGGACAAGTTACATCCAACAAAAATTTAGAGGCAAAAACATCTTAAACCCTACTGTTTGTTCCTTGATTTGTCTACATCTCTCTCTTTTACCACTTTTTCTCCTTTTGTTTCTATCCCAAAAACTCTGCATGAGTTTTCAAATCAACAAAGCCCCAAATTTTTGTTAACTTTGTTGGGTCACGTTGTCTTATATATCATTTTGTCGTGTTTATTAATGTGTATCTACTTTATCTGATCAAATATATACGGATCACTATGGAAATCACATGATAACAGTAAACAGTGAAGGTATCATATCATTTCTAGACTTGCATGAGTACAAAAAAAAAAAAAAATCGCCTGCACACATATACGGATTGAATGTGAAACTTTAATGAGACTGAACTAATGCATGCAACCAAATCTATATATGAATAGTCACAAGAATGTATGAATTTATGGAGACCACCTTTTTATTGTTCAAGATGGAGACCACCATTGATGCATGTGTGTATTAATTAATATGTATATTAATACATATACGTAATAAATGAATTATTATCAAAGGTATATATGTGCTGCATCTTAACTTGCTAGATAAGAATGTGTGAGGACCAGGTGTATTTTCATATGGACACAACAAGGCCACAACTCTAAACATTCTACCACACAATGATCATTTGATTTATTTCCCCTCTACTTTATAAGTTTTCTTATTTAAATTAGTTGTTGGAATATACTTCTCGCATTTAAAGAGTGCAGCCAACTGACATGCATGCATGCAGTTAAAACGACAAAACCAAATGCTTAAGTTAACATTGACTAAACGGTATATTGTGATTTTATGTGAAAGCTACTACTCTTATGAGATTCAAACAAATTACTTTACGTCAACACTTGCTCTACAGTTTACACACAAGCAATTATTTATTAAAGTCTTACGTATACATAGAACATCGTGATTTTGTCATTTTATTTATATATACTGCAAACTTCAAATATAATGTATACATATTTCATGCATATTGGTATTATCTCAAAACTCTGACCCAAAATGATAGCTTATATCTTTTCTTTTGCAAAAGATACTTTATGTAACTAAAATTCTAACTCCAAAACTACTTTTTTTTTTTTGAAACTCTCCAAAACTAATTATCCTAAAACTAGCTTACATGCATTAGTTATTTCGCTTAGAACTTCTAAACACACGCCTGATTCTGCCACTAGACGCTCATGATAAATATTCTGAATGTTGGCATAACTCCTAGCAATATATCCTTTGGTGGGGGCTAACTAGAGTACCATTTCTTAGGGTGTATATATTTACTTATTTATAAAAATAGTTAATTAATTGACTAAATAAACTCCGATTTGTGTTAATAGTTAATTTGCAAAAAAATATTCGTTATCTCCGCGTTATTGCGATGGTCCACATATCATTTATTTATTCAGAGAGATTAATTAATTTATAATTTGATCTTATTAAATTTCTCCTTCATAATCCTCGTAAAATGGTAATCAAATATATTGGGATCTAAAAACATATATTTGGGTGATCCCCAAAACTTTAACAGTGAGATCAACGATGATTGCAGAATCCATAAGATAGGTGAATAGTGGGATGAGATTAGCATACAAGAGATTTGGGGGATCGCTCTACTGATCGCATTTGACCGAGAAAGATAATCTCTTTGTCCAAATACAAAGATTAATCAGATAAATTATTTTAACAATTTCCATACAGTATTATATATGGCCATAAATCTTTGAAAATATATTATTTATCAAAAACAAACACATGCTCGTTACGCGAGTATTTTGTTAAGTAGGAAAATCACCCTTATACTAATTGTGGAAATAGTAGTATCTTCGCAATTAACTTTCAAGTATTTACCAAAATTCTTAATTTGTTTTAAATTGTGCTATATTTTGTATAACTTTAGTTGTGGATGTGAGCTTTGACATTACAGTATGATGATAATTAATATATTGTAATGGGACAAATTAGAGAAACTTTCTCAAGATTAAGGAAGCACTTTATATCACCGACTGAAAAAACCTACAATGTTCAAAAAGTAGAATATTGGAGAATAATTACGTATTTTTTAATATTCTAATTTGAACCCTAAACCGTATGAATTTTATATATTCTCCCCCACTCACATTCTCCTGTATCGAAATATACTATGGATCGAAGACGATTCTCTGCTCGATCAACTCTTGAACTTTCTTCTCTTTCCCTTCTTCTCCCGCTCCATCTTCCATCTGTTCCTGCAAATATTGTAAGAAACAATCCTTTGTTACAAGTCCTAGCAAACCGCACCGAAATTTAGTTGCCATTTTTAACGGATGAGTGATTCAAGGTTGATAAGAACCATAAATATAATGTTTGATAGTACTTACTTCAACTTGGTGTGGCACTGGGAATAAGTTGATGGCGTCCGTATTAAAACTGAATCCGCTGCGAGCAAAGAGGAGTGAGATGGGTGTACTTCGTTTATTCATATGGTGATGAAAGAGTGAAAGCTTGTTACCATCGGGAAAAAGCTAGTTGCCAGACGTATGGAATAAAGAACTCTTCTGGGTGGCTCTCTTGTTCATACGAGAAGTGTAGTTGAGTAAACATCTGCTTTGAAAGATATGAGCTTTGAGAATTGCATGCAGTGAAAGGAAAATTATATGAGTTTGTTTACCTTCATGCCTTCACCTCGCCAAGACCGACAATTGTCGATGATGAACTGAAGAACTTTCTGCACTGACCATTCTCTATCCGATCTTTGAGAGTCCATGCGGCTATTGAAGAAGTCTAACACCTAAATAATAATTAAGCAAGTGAGAAATAGATGGAACAAGCAGATGCTCTGTTCTGTTGTTCTATCTAACGTTCTGAGAATTTAAAGCCTATGGAACTGTGATGGAGCCTACAGTGTAAATATTTTCGACTAGCTCATGAAATCGCGGATGGTTTTTGAAAGGTTGGAACACTTCTTGCCGATGCATGATTGCATATACAATCTGCAGAAAACCAGAAATAGAGACTGATTCAGAGCGTGATGATTCATGCTGCTAAGTAAAAAATAACAATGTGATACCTCGGGGTTCCTAGGCAGCGCGTACGTCAAAATTGCATTTAATATATCAAGGACAAGTCTCAAGAAATCAGTAAAGATTTGCAACTCTGCTGCCTGCAAGCAAGTTGGCAAAATATACAATTTACAAATATAAACCAGAAATCAAAGATAACGATGATTCACTGCAAATATTGCGTGCTTAAACTAACTATGCCTTACCAGATCTTCTAAAACGCTATCATCCTCTCCTGACAAGCTTATTTTGATACTTTGCAGCTTATCACCTGTCAAGTCCGACAACTTGTTATACCTGTATTAAACAACTCATGTTCAGTTAAATAGGATCCATAACGAGCATCATTTTGTACAAGACAAATAGAAAATATGCAGAGTTATAAAGCCATAAAGGACGGGGAATTAGTTGCATACTTTCGAGAAAGCATGTAGAAAAGGCTGACAAGCCTCTGCGAGGCATATGGACTAAGATGATGGGAATGAGGTGCCATGTTAGCCAAGGTTGCAAGGCATGTAGTCTGCAGATACACATCCTGTAAACGCCCAAGAAACAAAATTTTGTCACAATATAAACCACAATCCTAATTTTCTAAACAAATGGCCGTCTATACATCAAAAAGGCACAGCACCACCCAGCCTAAACGGAAAATAATTTATATCTAAAGCGCTCATTTTCTGATATATCTCCAAATAAGTTGCAGGTTTCAATTTGATACATGGCTATCAGCTTGATGACACTCTTATAAGGCTTGAACCTACCCAAACAGCTAAACAATGAAGTACAAATTGAAACACGTTGTCGTGGCTAATACATACTCTCAGTTTAGAAAGGTTGTGCTGCACTGTTCTGATGAGAATAATGACCATTAAGGAACCAAGAGACGTCTGATGAAGGAGATGCTCCTTGTACCATGGAACACTAGGAAGTATCTATACATATGAAACGTAATCAGAAAAGATACGAAATTCAGAAATATCATTTTATTCCTGCAATAGAAAACAGCACATACCAACTTGTGAATGCTCGAGTTGAATGATGAATCCTGACTAAGTATGAGAAGTACAATTAGCATCATGTATATTTGATTGGATGATGTTCTCCTTGAAGCGTTATACAGCGTTTCCAGAATGGGCATCAACTGTCCATCAACATACATATTTTTTATACCATAGATCACTGATATGAAATCATAAGGACTTTACCTCAACAAATGAAACGGACAAATAGTGGAGTTTATGAATCATACCATAGTATCCATATCAGTTCGCACCAAAACATACTCCTTGAAGTAGGAGTTCCCTTGCAACAATGAGTAGAGGAGCAAGACAGCGCCCTCATCAGCCAAACACCTACATTGCCAGATTGCGTTATTACCCAGTAGCAAATAACTTATTGAATAAAGACTTTTCTTACAGGATAAATCTCCATGAAAACAACAGGTCACTGTAGAGAAAAAGCTCAAGAAAATACAGCTTTTCAAGAAAATACAACTTTTTAAGAAAATATAACTTACATGCAAAGAGTATCAAATAACGAAGCAAATGGTATCCGAACATGTGGACCAGGGTATGCATTTCCCTCTACATCAGCGCGGTCAACTGAAATCAGGGTAATAGTTAGATATACACATATGATTCGCCCTCGTCAGAAAGATGAAGAAAAAAAAATCTTACATTCTACATCTCTAGCATTTGCCAGAGCCTTGGTAAAAGTATTGCCAGAGGAAAATACATGCAGTTTAGAGACTGATTTTGAAGTCGCACTGTCATCACTTTTGTCCGTTATGGACTCATCACTCAAGATCGACTTCTGGTAGTTAATGAGGATAAGCAAAACATGAAGGCTGCACTCTGCTAGTGGATATTTAGATCTGTCACCACTGTTATTTACAAGATAGTTTAAAGGCAAGAGCACAAATGTCGCTGCATGTGCAAAAGAAAAGTTTTCATGAATACATATAATGATTCACAAAGCTAAGCTTGAAAACATAATGAAACGGAAAGGCAAAGGGTGAGCATGGACGAGATAACACAATATGTAGAAAGTACCACGAAAACATACCAGCTGCAGAACCAACTCTTTCCAAGATGCCTGGAGCATCTCCATCAGAATACAAATAGGTTTTTGCATTTGGAGGAGTAAGGTGTCGGGAAATATAATTAAGTAGCAATCTTCTGACAGCCATACAAACTAGAGACTTTTCCTAAAGAATGATGAAGCAACAGAAAGAACGGAAATTGGTAGGGACAAAATAAAAAGAAGGAGAAAAAAACTAATGAACATGATGTTACCTGAGCCATTGCCGCATCAATAAAAGGGTTGGCATCTCTTGGTCCAGGTGATGGTCCGGAGAGAAGCTGAGTCGACATTGCAACAACCATGAAGTTGAGAAGTTCCTGATGTAGAACATACGAGTTGGGACTTGCCAAATAAATGATGAAAATCAGGAGAAAGAATGGGATACTTAAATTGATCAGTGTAAATAAAAATACAGAATAAGCATGGCATACCTCACTTCAGTTGATCCAATGAAGCTCAGCACACTATGCATGACAAAGTTCTGGATATTTTGATCTGCCATTAATACACTCTCAATTAAGCCATCTGAATCTAGTTAAGAGTTACCTTAATGCTGCAAAGAAAAATTTAAAAGAGCTATCATTACCCATAACAAAGGCATGAGGAAGTGGCTGAGTTTCGTCGAGAGAGAGATGCAATTCCTCACATTTTCCATTCTCAATCAAATGCTTCAGAAAGACGGATGAAATATAGGTTGCATTAACAGCTTTCTTATAGACAGAAGAGTGAGCATCATCAGAATCAGCTTGGAGAAGAAGCTCTTGCAAACACCACGATAGATGAATCAATAGTTTCGCTAGGTGCCTAGTGTATCCATTGCTCTTTGCTGCAAAACGAAAACAACAATTTAAGATTATCCTCTTACTTTCGTTTGCACACATAGTGAATTTAATTATAAACCTAAAACCAATCACACTCAATACTAGAATTTTCTATGAGAATAACTGACCGAAAAGTTGACAGGCTTGGTGAACACGATCACTGTGCCACCGAGAGCTCAACGGGAGCTCAAGTAGTTTGTTCCAGAAATCAGAAGCCAAGGGAAACGATTTCTCCCCGACGAAGGTCGCAATGAGGTACTCCTCCACCGAAACATCGTCACCACCGGTACTTCGCGGCGTCGAAGGCGCACCTCCCATGTCCTCGCCGAGTCAGTCGATCGCGTACTCTGAGTCAGTTCCGATAGAGATCAACAGCACTAGAAGGGATATGGACAATGCAATTGATGATTCTAAATCTGAGAGAAATTGATGAAGATTCAAACTGATAACGAAATGCTTTGGTGCGAAAGGGTTTATAGAGAGAGAGACGCGTTTATTTATTTATTTTAGTTTCTAATCTCCTTCATTACCAGTAGGTTATCACTTTGAATATCCAAAAGTATTTACTATTTGTGGATGGATTTTCAACATTCAGATAAAATAACAATGTTTTATCGTTTCTTTTCTTTTATTCATTATGAAATTTTCCAATGGAAATGCTTTATTACCAAACAATACAATTTAAAGATTATACAGTATGTTACAATTTAATTTTTCAATTTTTATGTTGGTATATTTCCATCAAAACTTGTAAACTGAAGAGGAAAAAGAAAATAAATGTTTAAATGTGTTTGCCTGATTCCGAAAGCTACATTCTAGGACGTGCTACCAAATCAATTCCCACCAAATTCTCATTAAATATTGGTTCAATACTTTATGGGTTCATCATGCGTACGTATGAGGGCACAAGTATTTTTCCATTTAGATTTATTTAATAACCAAAAAAACACAAAATCGTGATCTTTTCTTCTTAAAAACATGACTAATTTTATTCGGTTTTCACAAAAAAAAAAAAGTAATTATTATTGTTTTACTAGTCTACCTGGAAGAAAAAGAAGAGAGGATCAGATAATGGGTTTGGGAAAATTCAAACGAAATGGAGTCAAATTGATAGCTACACTCTCCTTGACCAGGAAAAAAAAGAAACTTCCCTCTTTGAACCGTGGGTTGTCGGTGGAGTGGAATGTGGCCGAATCCTCTCTTCTTTTTTTTTGACAAATGTCAGACCCACCTATTTACTTTATTGGGCTCTTATCTCTGAAACAAACTAATCTGGGCTAACTAATTTATTTTGTTGGGCTCCATAGGCCCATTAGTTTTTCAAACAGTTCACATGGACTAGCTTTCACATGAATCACGCAGTTCTAGGCTTTTAGCTAAAACTTAACAAAGCATACGGTTGTATTGGACGTAAAACATTGGATTTTCGCACTTGCTAGATATAAAAAAATAAGAAACAACAGAGGTGGATTGTCTGAGTAGCACAAACACACAAGAAACTCCTTTTTTTTCTTCAGTACTGATCAAAACTGGAGATAGAGTAGAGAATCATACTGCAACAAAACAAAGCCTGAAAGCTCTACGAAGAACTCTTCGATACTTCCTTGAAGATGCGAGGGAGAATCTCATGTGCACCGATATCTAGAGCTTGAGGATCCCTGAAACCAAACCCCTAATCAGTTTATAACTATTTAACCTCTGGAGTTTAAAGTTACAACAGTTTGTGTGAAGTCATGGATGGTACTTCATCAGATTCACAAAGCTCATTGCAAAACCCAAGAAGAGGATAAGTGTGAGAGAGAAAGAACCTGCATAAAGTCTGCCCCTTTTCTTTCGAGCTGGAAATGAACCAAACATTTCGAATAGACGGAGACTCAAACTGAACAAAGATTCCATCGTTTTGTCCGAGCTTCCACTTCCTTGACCCTTGACCTTTCCACACCTGCGATACAAGATTTTTAATCATCAGTCCATAATACAAAACCAGAAAAAAATAGACTTTTAGTGAGCAAAAAAAGGATTCACCTGTGGGTAGGATATACTACTCTTTGATGTCACTAAGCAAGCAGCTTTGGAAAAGGACTCTTCTGCGTATTGTCTCAGATATGTAAAGCAGTTACTGTGTGTGTGTGGTGACTCAAAAGCCTGTCAAGGAACATATATAGTGTTAGCAGACAAGAAGAGGTCGTTTAGTTTTTTTTTTTGCTCTCATGCCCTTCTTTTAATACCTTATCGGTGTTGACTGCTGGTGCGTACTTATCGGTTTGTGTTTTCTCTTTGTCAAGAAGGAAATAGACTCTAGTATCGACTTTGGATGTCTCGTGCCACGACTTGACAGCTGTTTCCATAGTCTCAACAAGAAAAGAAAACATCTCTTTCCAACACTCTTCAGCTCCATAGTTTGCAGACTGCAAGTGTTTGTTCATATGAAGACAATTCAGAATCAGGGAGAAAGGTTTTCAATTATTCTTTGGATATCACTTGGAGTAAAGAGAAACTAACCAGTTCAGATTTAAAGCTCTCAAGATGCTTGGCCATGTTGACATTAGACCTCAAATTCTCGAGTTCTTGAGCTCTCTGTTTCTCCTTCTGTAGCTGACCGAGCCTCTTGATCTTTCTCGAAACTTCTGCGCTCTGTGGGTTGTACTGTAGAGCCATTTCAAACGCAGCCAAGGCCTGTAACAATCATCAAAGCGATTATAACTGTCATGATGACAGCTTTGTAAAACAAAAGGAAAAGAAAAGATCAAAACAGGAGAAAAAGGTTTACATCATCATATTTTTCCATGGCTTCAAGCACAGAACCTTTCCTGAAGTACCCCTGAAGAAGATAGATCATAAAAAAAAATATATATCTTTTATTACATAACTGGTACTACCTGTCAATGTTGAAGAAACAGAAACCACAGAAGTAAAATAAACAACAACAATCTCTTGTCTGAATATATATATTTACCTTCTCCCATTGAGGGTTGAGTTTGATGGTTGTCTCAGCATCAGCTAAAGCTTTGCTAAGTTTAACAAGACTCAAGAACGCAGCAGCTCGGTTACTGCACCACCGGGTAAAGATAAAGTTTAACAACACACTAGAATCTGCTCACTTTAATATTCTGATCTGATAGCAACATTTTACATAACCTCAAGAAACCCCCCCCCCCCCCTCTCATTTCCACCTAAACAATATTTTCTTTAAGGTTCTAACATGTCACAAAATCAGATCTTCTAACAACTAAGTCAGCTCAAACTGAAGGAATCAGAGCCCAACAATTAGTTTCGGGAGGAGCTTATCATCCTGATTGAAACCCAAAAGGGCAGAGAAAAAAAAAAAGAATAAAATGGGAACACTTTGCCTGTAAAGAGTAGCGTTAGAAGGATCTAACTTGATGGCCTGAGTATAGAGAGCTGCGGCTTTAAGATAGTTCCCAGCTTTGAAGAACTCGTTCCCTTTCTCTTTTAGCGATTTCTCCGCTTCTCCACCATTATTAGACCCTGCCATCGCCAAAGAACATGAATCGAAGAGAAATCTGGTGCTTCGGTTTCTGCTTTTCTAATAGGGTTTATAGAGATGAAAGCAAAAAAAAAATTAAAATCGTCTCGTTTAACCAAACAAACCAAACCGGTTTAGAAGGGTTGGTCCATGTTCTTATATTTCTATGTAATAAAAATTCCCATGTTCTTATATTTCTATGTAATAAAAATTCCCAGTACAAATGTTCTTACATTTGAACAGACAAAAAATAAAAACATGATAACAAAAAAAAAAAAAGGCAATTCTCTTAAATAGCCCTTTTTAAGTTTTTGTCACAAAATAGCCCTAAAAAAATAAAATGACCAAAATAAACTTTTTTTTTTTTGAAATTTTGATTTTTTTTAATTTTTTTTTCAAATTTGAAACCCTTACCCCAAACCCACCCCTTAACTCTAAACCCTAAAGTGCAAATTAATTAACCCTAAAGGTATAAATACATATAAATGATTTTTTTAGCTTCTAAAAAAAACATTTTGGTCATTCTCTTCCTTAAAAACTATTTTTGTGACAAACAAACTAAAATGTGCTATCCAAAAGAATTTCTCAACAAAAAATTAAAATTAATAATCATCTAAGGAGAAGAAAAAAACAGAGAGTAAACTAGTAGTGACAAATATATCCGAAAATAGGTACTCTCCAAAAAAAAAAACCCCCACATGAACAAGAAGAGTTTTATTATCCTTTTGAGGGTTTAATAAATTTTTCAAAAGAAAAACACCTCAGAAAGGTGAAGGAGGAACTTCAATGGTGGTTCCAGCTTGAATCTGACCCCAACCAATCAAACGCCAATGCTTTTCCACACGCCTACTCAAAGCCACTTTCTCTCCTTTGCTCGTGCAAACCGGAGCAGTGAGTTGCAGCTTAGCCAGATCGTTCTTTACTCCTACAACTTTGGCTCCCGTCGACATGGAACCAATGTTGAGCATCAGAATCTCTCCCTTTGTTAGCTTTGTCACTTTCCCTTGTTTCTCCGATCCCTTTATTCTCACTCCCAACAGTCTCCGTAGAAGAAAGAAGTTCACCTACAAGAATTCTTTTTTTACATTAGAGAAGACTTAATAAGACTATGAAGTAGTATTATCTCCTACCTCGAGTTCAACAAAGACATCAGGAAGGGAACCGATTTCACCAAGGACTTGACCGACCAAACGATCAGCACGAGTTAGTGTTGGGTCCATTGTTGTTCCTACTCCTATTAGACCTCCAGGCACTGCATACTGAAGCTCGTTCTGTTCCGCGTATAGTGAGATAATGCGTGAGTATATTGGAGTGCATTTCGGGTTGCCACGCTCGTCTTTCACAACAATTCCAGGTCGGATCTCAATTAACTGGTTCACTTTCAAAACACCCTACAAATATATAATAATGTAGTTAGAGACACCGCATGATATATATATATGTATGCAAAGCTTGATGAAGCTAGAAGGTGATATAAGTAAGTTGTATTGAGAGATCAAGAGAGAGAGAGGTAGATACCCGTAGGATACTTCCACCTGCAACTCCACCTTTAATCTCATCAACCTCAAAACCGGGTTTGTTGACATCAAAAGACCGAATCACTATCATATTTGGTGGTGAAACGAAATTCCTCTCAGGGATTGGGATCTTCTTGACAATGTACTCGCATACAACATCGATGTTGTATTTCAGTTGGGCTGATACAGGGACTATTGGGGCACCATCTGCGACAGTGTTCTGCGAACATGATGCAATAACATATGAGTACCAAATTTTCCCCAACCCATACGTTCATTAGCTTAACCAACTGATGAAATGAGAACGTAACAAGAGATAAGAAGATCGAACCATTATAAATTTCTGAATTGCCTCGTGCTGATTAATGGCAACGTTCTCTTGAATAAGATCAATCTTGTTCTGAAGGATGATGATATGCTTGAGCTGCATAATCTCAACAGCGGCAAGATGTTCGGATGTTTGTGGTTGCGGACAACTTTCATTTGCAGCGATTAGAAGCAGTGCACCATCCATGATGGCTGCTCCGTTGAGCATAGTCGCCATGAGAATATCGTGTCCCTGAAGAATAGAACAATAAGATCATCAACATGAATAAAGCCAAGAGTTGGACAAATCTTATACTTGTCCATCAACACTCGCTCTTTAAATCCTTCAATCGAGAACCAAAAAAAGTCATCATACCGGGCAATCCACGAAAGAGACATGCCTCAAAAGTTTCATCTTGGAGTTCTCAAATCCAGGGACATCACAATGTGGGTTGTCTTCCTTTCCACTTCCATATGCCCTAGAATAACAGATACACTGTTAAGACTCAAGACAATTTTATATTAGAATTTAGAAGCTTTCAAGAGCAAACTCACTTGTAACACATAGGTCTAGGGCATTTATCATCCTCGCATTTGTAAATCTTGGCATTTGCATATCCAAGCTTAATGGTGATGTTACGCTCCAATTCATTCTTAAAACGAACAGTCTGCAGAAAATAATACAAATGATATAAGTGAGTCCATGCTGTCCAATCAATTAATTTACCAAAAAAGATTCAAATCACTCATATGGTCAATGAATTGTGGAAAAAGGGCGAGTCAAATTACCTGCACACCAGATATAGCTTTGACAACAGTGGACTTTCCGTGAGCGACATGCCCAATGGTTCCTGAGACAATAACACTCTAAGTCTTTAGCTTCTACTATTGCTCAATGGTTAGACATCAATATTACCTATGTTGATTGTAGCCTGGCGAGAAATGACCTCAGGAGAGAGAGGATTAAGCACAGTTACATCCAATTTACTAAGATCTTGCTCCGCCAAACCCTTGCTCCGTGACATTCTGACGGCTCCTGCTTTCAAACGGGAATCAAGAGCTAAGTTCCGTTGCCTAAACATCATAAAACCAATTCGATTCCCAATCTATAACTTTACAATTAGATCGAAACGAATCTGAGCGACGCAAAGAGTGAAGTTTCTCCTAAGAAGAAGGAATCTCGATGTGCTTGGAGATCGAAACAAACCTGAGCGACGGAAAAGAGTGAGAAAGCGGCGCAGCTAGAGGAGGAGGAGGAGGAGATGGTGGTGCTCAAGGTTTTTATCCAAGTGTTGAGTTTCGTTACCCTTTTCTATTTTTCCTATAATAATATCATTATATTATTTTTAATTCATTTCGATAATTATTAATATTTCTCGTTACGCCCTCTCACTAAGAAATATTTATTACCAAGGAAGGCTATTAAAATTTTCATATCATATTATATCCACTAATTAAATGTTACGTCTACATTACTGAAAATAAAGTAAATGCAATTTCATATAATTAATTATGTATATCAACAATAGAATATCATTATGCAGTGACTAACTTGAGTAAACCTGGTCAATTTAGTAACATATAGTTTTGGTCTTTTGGATGTAAGAATTCATAAATTGTGAACTAGTATCAAAATAATTTAAAAAATTATGAATCAATCCAACAATATGAAAATTTACCCTGTATTGACATCTTATTTTTTTATTTTTTAAAAAGCACATTTTCACTTTAAACTAAATAAATAAATAAAAAGTTTAATAAGTTAAATAATAATTAAAAAATGAATACAAAAATATATTTAATTGTCCGTAGACTATGATCAATTATTTAAACAAAATTGTGAATCACAGTCGATATATTAATTTGTTTATGAAAGATTGTTTTAGTATTTTTTTTTAATAAGAAATCTATACAATGCAACCATTTTAAAATAGTTGTATTTGGTAGATTTTTATCGTTTAGTTCAAAGAATATTGTTTTGCTAGTTTGTACATCTATCGAGTTAACAATATTAAGGACTTAATTTCAAAATATTAGGAACTATAGGGGCATTATTTTTAAAAAATAGAAAGTGTGTCTAGATAATCAAGAGCTGGGCAAAAAAAAAAAGAGAGAGAGAGAGAGATCGTTTATTACCAGACCTTTCTCAGACAAGGCATCGTGTCTTTCCTTTTAGGTTTCTTCGTCCATCTTCATCGATAAATCAAACCCATCACGAGGTCGGGGCCGCCGGCGAGGAAATTAAGAAAATTTCAGATCGGCGACTTGGCGTCGCTTTCCACGGAGATCTCGGATTTCGCATCTGGTGGATTCGATGGCACATAGTGAATAATTCAAATGAATTTAGAGATGACGGAATCTATCTGGTCACACGATCCTCAACCTTCTCCTCCAGTGGCTCGCCAAAGGTCAGAACTTTCTTATTATTATTATTATTATTATTATTATTATTATTATTATTATTATTATTATGGAATTAAAAAGTAGAACCCTTTTGATGCATCTGAATTATGAAACTTGGGACGACTTAGAGATCCAGGGTTATTAGATCAACTACTTACGATGGTTATGTAATTATTTTTAAAGCTACAGATCTCATGTATTACCAGATTTGGCACTATAGATGAATCGTGATTAGTTTTAGCAATTTAAAAGGCAGTTTTGCTTGGCAATGAATCCTTCTTTTAGCTTCTGATCTTGTTTGAGTATAAGATTGTTCAGGTCTAGGAGTGTCTTCAGGTTACTGGTTCAGAGAGAGATTTCACCAAAAACAAAGTCTGTGCCAAGGAAACGATGGGGAGTTAGCCGTTGTGGTGCTGATTCACCGTGTGGGACCAGTAGAGAACCAGTGAGCGGGACGGGACATAATCTTATTTCATGGTACACCTTGCTTTCATCGCTTCTTCAAGATTTCTTTATAGATGTATCTTCCGTGGGAGATTAGTTTATGTAGATTACGTTCCTCTTGTATGTAGGGTTGAGGCAGAGTCATTGCAGCATTTATCTGCTAGCTACTGCCCTCTTGTGCCTCCACCAAGGTCAACTATTGCAGCAGCTTTTAGTTCTGATGGAAGAACTCTTGCTTCTACACAGTAAGTATTGTGAGTCATGTTTGTTGTACTATGAATATTTTCAGATTGCTAATGAGTTTTACATGGGTTTTGTATCTTGTAGTGGTGACCACACGGTAAAGATTATTGATTGTGAGACTGGAAAATGCTTAAAAGTTCTGAGCGGCCATCGGAGGACGCCATGGGTGGTGAGTTAGAGAATGCTTTTTTTTTCTCTCTTTACTTCATGAATTTTATGACTTCACATGGTTATTAGGTAGCGCTTAACTTGACCATAACTATATCATGATGACCTTATCTCATCTTGTGAAAGGAATTTGGTGGCTTCATTGTCCCTGCCTCATTGGTTATGTATGTTGGATGATAGGCGCAACGTTGTTATCATTTTTTTTCTTAGCATGTTAGACAACACTTGCAATCATTTAAGTTTCGTTAGCATACTGCTTTAGTATCTAATGCTATTGAGTTCCCTTCCCTGCAGGTCAGATTCCACCCACGCCACTCAGAAATAGTTGCTAGTGGAAGTCTAGATCATGAGGTGCGCTTGTGGGATGCAAAAACCTCAAAATGCATTATATCTCATGATTTCTGTAAGTGCTAAGCATTATAGCATTTTGTTCTTTTTCCTCTCCTTTTTTTTGGCATATAATCAACTATCTTCCTCTTCTTCTTTTCTCTAAACAGATCGACCTATTGCTTCTATAGCTTTCCACGCTCAAGGTGATGTACTTGCTGTTGCATCTGGTCATAAGGTATCTTATTGCCCTTTTAAATATCTCATGCAGCGCTAGCTAGTTGCATGTTCATAGTAAAACAACTGTTCTAAAGGTTCCTTAAAGTTTGATTAATTCTTATTTCTTTTGAAGTTGCACATATGGCATTACGATAAGACAGGGGAGGACTCATCACCAGCAATTGTCTTGAAGACGAGGCGTTCCCTGAGAGCTGTACACTTCCATCCACATGGGGTTCCTCTTCTCTTGACTGCAGAGGTGAGCTACATATATTGAGGACTGTGTCATTGTTCTGCCACTTTGGGAGGGCTTACTCTTTTAACTACAAATGGCAGGTGACTGACATTGATTCATCAGATTCCGCAATGAGTAGAGCAACATCTCCAGGTTATTTGCGATATCCACCTCCTGCTATTTTCTTCACCAACACGCAGAGTGGCAGTCATACCAGTATGGCAGCGGAACTGCCACTTGTGCCATTACCGTACTTGCTTTTGCCTTCATATTCTCCTGATGATCCAAGAGTCCAATATTCTACTGCTGCTACTGGTCCAAGGAGTGCACAATCAAGGTTTCAGAGTAATCAAAGTTCAGTAGAACACGGCGGCAGCAGAACAGTGTCTACTCCTCCTCTTCCCTTGGCTATTTCCAGCGATCTTGCTGGGTCCTTTCATGTCCCAGAAAACTCTGCCCAAGCTGGAGCTAGAATTTCGACCACTGCCGTTGATGCTATGGATATAGACGAAACTCATCAACCTATTGGAGGAAATAGAATTCCCAGGCAAATGTCAAGTCAATCAGATTTACTTGAGTTTGGACAATTCCAGCAATTATTTCACTCCAGAGACAGAGTTTCGTGGGAGTTACCTTTTCTACAAGGGTGGTTGATGGCTCAAAGCCAGGCTGGTACTAACTTAGGGGGTCTTCCTACTGGTAGTAGTGGCACAGCTCCTCCTCATACAGGTTCTTCTTCAGCATCTCATTCATCCACAGCCAGTCTAGAGGCTGCAGTGGCGTCATTAGAAATTCCTGGTGGTGTTAACTTATATGGGGTTTCTGCAAGAGGCGACTCCAGGGACCGAATTCCACAGTCCCGCTTCGCAGGAGGTCTTTCCTCTCGTAACGCTCAACAGGAAGGAACTGATGCTCAACCTGTGGTAAACAGACTCCCGTCTGAACTGGCTTCTTCGATTGCTGCTGCAGAGTTGCCTTGTACTGTCAAACTTAGAGTGTGGTCACATGACATCAAAGACCCATGTGCAATACTAAGGTCCGACAAATGCCGAATAACAATACATCACGCTGTTCTTTGCAGGTAAACTTTCTCCTTAATATTGTTGTGCTACTCTTTTATTCTAAATAACATTTTACTTTTGTTGCATTATGTGTGTATATCATTGCAGTGAAATGGGAGCCCACTTTTCGCCATGTGGGAAATATTTAGCAGCCTGTGTTGCATGTGTTATTCCTCATGCTGAGGCAGATCCTGGTTTGCAGACACTGGTCCAACAAGATTCAGGGCTTGCAACTTCCCCTACTCGGCATCCTGTAACAGCACATCAAGTCATGTATGAACTTCGTGTGTATTCTCTTGAAAAGGAAACGTAAGTGTTATTACATTTCTCAACTTTTAGAAAGGGAAAATAACAGAAAACTAACGATAGAGTGTCTTATGTATGTCTACAGATTTGGTTCAGTACTTGTGTCACGGGCAATTAGGGCTGCACATTGCTTGACCTCTATCCAGGTTGGTCCCCTTTAGGGAATACTTAGATTTGGTATATTTGTTTAGAGATAAGTCCCCGTTGCAAAGAACTTTATTATTGTGTAGGTCAATGAGATTCTCGCCCCACTAATCAATAGGCAAAAGTTACTGACTGATTAGTATTATTGTGATGAAGTAATTAAAATTATCCATGCAGTTCTCTCCAACCTCCGAGCACATATTGCTTGCATATGGTCGGCGTCATGGTTCTCTTTTGAAGAGCATTGTGAGTGATGGAGAAACAACATCACATTTTTTCACAGTGTTGGAGGTAACCTTTATGCTCAAGTAGTTTTGCAGATGCTATGTTATACTATATAAACTTTGAAACAGTCATTTACTGATTTTGTTCCTTTTTTTCTTCCAATATTAGATTTACAGAGTTTCAGATATGGAATTGGTGAGAATACTTCCAAGCTCAGAGGATGAAGTTAATGTTGCTTGCTTTCATCCTTCTCCTGGAGGAGGTCTTGTTTATGGGACAAAGGTTAGTGATCCAATAGTGTGCAACTCTTTCCTCAATTAGACATTTACTTAAGACTTTTTAAATACTTTCACAGGAGGGGAAGCTTAGGATCTTCCGGTACAACACAGCTGCTGCCTCCAACCTCACTGCACCAAACAGCTCACCTGAGGAGAACCTGGCCGAGGTAGAATTATTGAGAAGGTTGATCTTGTTGAAATAATCAAAGTTAAAAGAGTTTGAAGGGAAAGTATATTATTGAATTAACATATATGATTATTCGATTCTCATCCTTGAAAACATATGAACAGGTGCAGACTTATGCATTAGAATGCTAGGCAGAGGGCTCTCAACTGTTATATACATACACAGACGGATCTTGCATCGTGGGTTTATTCACCTTCTTCTGTTTCTTTGGGTAGAGAATCCATGCCATTCCGGTTGCTCGCTCTGCTTTATAGTTGTTCTCGGTGTGCGATTAGAGAATCTGAGAAGCTTTTCTCATTCACAAGCTTTGGTGTCATCTTTTTCATACTGCGTAAGGTCTCTAATTCGGATGGCCTTCTCAGTTTGCGACCTTTTACTATAAGAAAAAAAGTTGGAAGTATTGTGTCTTAATCAGTTATTTGAAAAGACTACAGAAAAATGAAAAAAAAAATATGTTGTGTTTATTGTTGTAGCTTTGTAACTAAGTCTGTAACGACGTTTCTTCCTTTGTAAGATTATCTTTACATTGTTTTTCCCTTTAAATACTTAACAACCAGAGACCCAAACAATTTACCCATAAACTCTAGTTTGCGGGACATCACTTCCAGAGTGGAGGAGACATGTTAATCAATATGGGAAAATATAGCCAAAAGAAAACAAATTCTGATTTGTCTGTTAAACCGCACTAACCGGTCCACAGATTCAAACTTGTCTCTTACAATCTGTATCATAACCAAGAAAAATCCAAGCACTTGAAAGTAAAACTAAATGTCACTGATCAATAACAGAGAGACATGTAAACATTCAGACGAGAGTCAGACTAAACTTGTGTAGGTAAGGACAAGTAACACCAACAGACTCAGTAGTAACTGTTGTAGTAAGCTTGAGGAGGAGCAGCAGCGGGTTGGTGGACCGGGGCAGCCACTGGTGTTGTCGCTGCAGCTGGGTATGCCTGAAGTTTTCACAAATAAATAATCATTCCATTAGTTGATCAAATTAAATAGTTCTCAGTCAAACAACTTGCGGCTAGGTTAATCACTTTTAAGAGATAATCGGTTACCTGAGCAGGATATGCGCCATAAGCAGCTGCTTGTGGCACGGGTGTTGGTGCTTGTGAAGCAGCATAGCCAGCGGGATAACCACCATATGCACCATACGCAGCCTAACGTGAATAATGGAAACATGAATAAGACTAGAAGCTAAGCAATGACGTAAACGAGTTGGTTTCAGTTACCTGCTGCTGGCCATAGGCAGGGTTCCACTGCTGTGTTTGTGCAGGAGCTGCTTGTGCTTGGGGCCAAGCTTGAGGCTGCGCAGCATAACCACCGGACCATTGAGTAGGTGCATTTGGATATGCACTGGACACTGGCTGAGCAGGCGCAGTGTCATTGTAAGTTTTGGCCACTTTCGTCCTATCTGAAGAGAGAAACTCATCTGCGCTACGCTTTTTCAACTCTGACCTGCTCCGGTGAGGTAAAAAGAGCTTACAATGCCGATCTTCCGCTTTTTTTATGGTCTCAACATCTCCGAAAAGACCCAGGAACTGCAAAAGCCATACACACACATTAGATACTAAACACAATAATTTAGATACCTAAGTTTAGAAGAACAGTCTGGTCGCTTTTTGCTCCGTTACCTCTATATATATTAACGATAGCTCTTCTCTCTCAGTGGAACTTGCAGTGTTCTGGGTGTCTACATTTGGCTTTATCAAATTTTCAACAAGTGGGTCAAGGTATTCAATCTTTCTTGGTGGTGGCAGAATGGTCTCGAAAAAAATCAGTGCTTCCATGAAATGTTTTGACGGCTGCACGTGGTCAAGTGCTTCAACTATAATCTTTCTAGCCTTCTCAGCGTCACGTAAAACCTGAAAGTATTATTGAAAAAAAAAAAAAGAAGCCAAACCAATTAAATACTCTTTCAACAAATCTTAACAAAAGGAGTTCGGTTTTATAAAGTTAGTAGACATACCAAGTATGAAAACCTTGAATACTGCGCATACAGCAGCGGCAGTAATATGGAGTTCTCTTTGCCCTTTTCAACAGCAATCACTTGCTCATACACGGAGAAAGCATCATCCAGATTTCCCTACAAATAAGATTAGGAGGAGTGAAGGAAAGGGACAATAGGTGATAGCCTATGCTAGTTCTTCAATTACTACTTGCTCATGAAAACTTACGAGTCGTTGTTCCATGTTCGCATGTTTAATTACTGCTTCAAGAAGCCCGGGAGAAATTTCAGAGTGCAGTAATTGGAATGCAGCTCTAGCACCAGCTATATCCCCATTCTGCTCTTTTAATCGAGCAGCAAAAAGGTGGATTTCTGGTTGTCTCTGCCACAGAAAAGAAAGCAAATAAATAACCAAGAACACCAATATATTAATTTTTCTACAAAAAAACATAAGCAATGAGATTAAAAAATTCGGTGAAACATGTTTCATACCTTGACAAAGACTTGAGTTGCTCGTGCAAGGGCGTTGTCTGCAAGGTCCATACTTCCACTTGCTCCCATGCTTAATACATAGCGAATCCAGTATTCAGGGTAGTTTGCGCACGCAACTAGACATTTTTCATACAGCTTGACCACCTATTGGAAAAGAATCTAATGTAAAGCATACATGATGATCACTGCTAAAAACCAAAATATGTAAACATAGAAAGAACAAACACTCCACAAGTAGAACAGAGCATGACAAACACACTGTCATGAAGACCCCTGCATTAATAACGTTGGTACTTTTAACAACAGCGTTAACTCACGTACAGAAATACTATTGACAAAATGAGAGTGTGAAATACTTACACTACTTAGCCTTAAAGTTACCAAATAGAGACCCATGCTTTGGTCCCAGTTATTTCCCATTTAAAAGTTGCTTGATCCAATGGAAACCCAAAAAAGCATATGATGCACCAGATACTACTTAACTGTAGGTCAATAATATTACAGAGGTACGACTTAATCTACAAAAGCACTTCTATCTTCAGATATAAGAGAGTTAAGCACCCCAGTACCTTATTAAAATCTCCATCGCTCTCTATGAAGTCCAGATAATTATGCCAATTCTCCAGCTCAGCTACATTGAGAGGCCGCACATGGAAATAAGGCCTTCTTATAGCCATTTCAAAACCAATGATTTTAGATTCAAACTCTTTGGCTTTGATATACATGGCTTCTCTGATGCCAATGTATTTCTTCAATTCCTCAGGATCAGTTGAACCAGCACTTTCCAACTTAGATGGTTCAGAGGTACCATCAGCTTGAGATTTTCCTTCATCTGCCTTTCCATCGGACTCGGATGGTGCACTTTCAGAAGCATCACTAGCAACAGCAACTGTCGCAGATTCCTCAGCACTCCTTAGTTCCGACAGCGGACGTGTTTCAGCTAGCTCTTTAAAGCTGCAGCAAGAATAGCACGTATCAACAACAGAAAGACACTAAAATTCTAATCATAAACTAAGAACCCTGGCTAACACTAAATAATTAGGAAAGTGCGGGGAAGTTGAGAGAAGAAAACAGATTGGCACTTAAAATCAGTTTATCATATGCAATTATGCATGACAATAGCTCATTTGCCATATCGCTCACTTCGATTAAGAGATAAATCAACATATACATTATTTTCAACATAACAATTGTAGTGCACATGAAATATCCAATTCAAAGTACAGAGGAAATGATTGATGAAGTCACTTGAACTTACTTGCTGAAGTATCTATCAAGGTTTTGAATAGGATTCTCCAATATTCTGGTGTAAATCAAGGCAAGTCGGCTCCAGTCCTGCTGCATGTGCTCATATTCAATGTATTTGTCCCACAATGGAGAGGACAGAAAATCAGTTCCAACGTAAACCACAGCTCGTTCAAAAAGGCTGCAGAAGCAAAAGAGAAAAAAAGAATGTCATATACGTTGATAGATACACAGACACGTCCAATCAATAAAGAGGCACAAGTTCTATGGATGAAAAAAAAGGATTCACTCTTTGAATGCAGAATACTGCCAAACACTGCATTTACCTTCCTGGTAAAAGCATACCGTGGCCAAAATCGAGTAGTCAGAGGCTACCTAAAGCCCAAAACTGGTTGAGATCTTCCCAGCAGCATTTTGCATATGGATACACTTCGATGGGAGGGTGAAAATCAAAACATGTATTTTTTTAACTTCAAAAATTTTCAAGCAAAAGAAGTATAGAGCACCACAAAAATGGAGCAGGTTCACCACAAAAAGCAAGTGAGTTGCATGAAAAGTAAATATTTCTAAGAAAATTCCATCAGATCTTTCCGCCACAAATGAGAGAACTTGCTGTAGCAATCTAAGAAAAGGGTTAGATGGCAAAAATCATTTTTTCTAGGTAACTGAAAAAACAATCAGGCTATTAATACACATACAAATAGAAGAATAAGCACTCATTACCTTCTGATCGTGACTGGATCCCCATAAGTATTGATGGCAAAAACGCAATAATGCAGCCATATGTCTACTGAATACGTTACCCCCTGCACTGCTCTTTCATAAACCTCAACGACTTTGTCCATTGCCCCCACCCGAGCCTCATGATCCGCATACTTTTTCCAGTAGCCATAACACAAAGGAAATTCAGCCAGGAAAGCATCATACACCTTCCGGATTTTTGCTATATTGTCCTGCAATTAGGGAAGCAAGAAAACATTACCAATCTTGATCAAAGAAATGAAGCACCTAACAATATACAAAGATGAAAGCGACTTATAAGAGACAGATACTAGCAAATAAGTTAATGGAAACATGATTCAGATACTAAACCATGGAAGCCACACAAAAGTTTTCATAGGTCAAAGCTTAGTAAATAGAGAAAAAGTATATTCACTATGAAAACCCACGCATACCTGAGCTATCCTCTCTGTCTCTTCAATCAGGGCAGTCCAAGCATTAAACTCTGAAGAATTAGCCCTTACAATACTCCATAAGCGCTCCTCTTCCGGTGAAAGAGCAGAAGCTGTCACAACAGAGATGGAATAAGCAAAAAATTATATCATTGAACTTAGCTATTGAGAACAAACTAACGTGCTCACACACACAAACGAGTGAATAGAAGAAGAAAATTACAAGCATTGTCAGCATGCCCAGCTGCAGGAGCTGTTACAGACACGCTATCTGTTGCATTTCCATTCTCAACTGGCGCAGTTGAACCACCTTCAGGGCCAGTCCCATTGACCAAAGAAGCATTAGTGACTTGAGATGAATCAACATTCGATTCCACGGTAGCAGCAGAAGCATTATAATCTCCAAGTGGAGCAGAGGTATATCCCTCAGCAACCATGGCCTGGCTTTCTCCCATTGAACAGACTTCTAAACCGAAACTGCAACAAAAACAAAACCGTTTACATGAGAATCCACATAGATAGAGAAAAGCTGCTCAACTCATAACAGGCAAACTATGTATCATTCAAACAAACTCAATAAATCTTCATACGAATCGTAATCTGTAAAGTTAAATACAGAAATTTCTCGCAGGACAAGTAAACCCTAATCATAAACCAGTAAATAAATATTCCTAATTCGTGGAACACGGGAAGGATACGAACCTCGTAACCTCGGAAACTGAAGAGGAAGCTCGCTCCTAGAAGTAATACGAATCTGTAAGTGCTCTCTTTGGAAGTAGCTTCAATGGAGGAGCTCTCAAGTTTTGTTCGATTGCAGAAGGAGAGGGTTGTAGGGTTAGAGACGAACTCGTGATGTGTTGGTAGGTGCACAGCAAGATTGAGTGAGATTAAATATGGGCCGTTATTGTAATGGGCCTTAAAATTTTACTAACGGGTCTAATAATAAGCTCATTAAATCGATAAACCCTTAAAGATCTCTTTTGATGCCAGAGCCCATGTTTTGTGGATAATGGACTCTCAAAGTAATTAAACAAACCGAAATAAACCATTCTTGGTTATTTTTATGGATCAAACTCTGTAGAAACTGAGGGCCCTATTACGCATGTAACTTAATTTTAGTTGTAAATTTTATTTTATTTTTGCTAAAATGTACATATCATTTGAGAAATGAAGTTGAGGTTTTACAAGATCTAATCAACAAATATAAAATCTGTAGACTTGGTTACATGGCAAAAAAGGTAAAAAAAACATGGAAGCAAAAGCAAAGTTGTAAGTTTTGAATATCGTTAATCCTACCTCATAGTAAATAACCAAGTCGTTTTGTTTTTTACTAAACCCTCATTTACTCTACGAACTACTCTGAGTTTGTGAGAATGGAAATAATGATAATATTTTGTCAATTCTTCACATGGGTTGTTATTGTTCATTTTTTGAACAACTGATGGCAGCTCAGCAAAATCGAGTGCTTAAATTGTCAACTCGTAACGAATTATTGGTACTGACAATTATTACATATATCTGCGAAAATGGCAAATGTGAGTTGATCTTTAGGGTCATGCTTAGCCACGTTCTGTATGTGTATATGTTTGTGTATTAAACAATATCATTTAAACTACATCTATCCTCACTAGCAAATCATAATACAATTGGGTTTCACCGGTATTTTATTTATTAAGAAATTAAATTCCATGTGCTTGTATTCCCACTCTTCAATCAATTTGTCACCATAACCTGACCACGTACCTTTAGATCTATATTTCTCTTGTCTTTTCCATTCCATAAAGACAAAAAAAAAACAGATTAAACAATTTATTGTGTAATTACTTTGAATGGAGACTGGATGGTTTAATTTCTCCCGTGATATCGTTTGGATCCTAGTTAAAACAGTCATGTTAGTATTTTACCATTTTCATGTATCTTTTTGTTAAATATTTTAAATATTAACTAAACATTCATATCATACATAGTAAACAACGATCAGTATTAAAATAATTCAGAAAATAAAATTATAACAAAAATTAACGAAACGCCAAAAAAAATTGGATTCGGATTTGTGTTTCTCTAATTCTTTATTGCTAGAGCTACGTACTTCGACTTTTATCTACCTATAAAATCGTCTTTACATACACACACACTTGTGATCAGATTCTCAAAGATCCAAAGCTCTTCTTTTTCAAAAACATGGACCGATCCATAGTTCTTTCTCTAGCACTAGCACTAGCCTCACTCTTGGTCGGAGTCGTCTCAGCTCGTGACTGGAACATCTTGAACCAGCTCAAAGGTCTCGGTTCGTTGTCTTCAAGCCAAAACGGCATTGTTTCTTCAGGGCTATCGACCAACCTGAAACGTTACTGCGAAAGCTGGAGGATCAACGTGGAAGTACACAACATCAGAAACTTCGATGTGGTGCCTCAGGAGTGCGTGTCGCACGTCAAGAAGTACATGACGTCATCGCAGTACGAGGATGACGTGGAGAGAGCCGTTGATGAGGTCATCCTTCATTTCGGGAGCATGTGTTGTACCAAGAGTAAGTGTGATGGCATGGACGCTTGGATCTTTGATATCGATGACACGCTTCTCTCTACCATTCCTTACCACGAGAACAATGGTTTCTTTGGGTAAATTTAATAACTAGCTCGTTAATTCATCCCGGTTTAAGATAACCGGGGGTTTAATCTTGTTTGATGGTACTAATGATGTGATTATGGAACTGAAAACAGAGGAGAGAAATTGAACTCTACGAAGTTCGAGGATTGGATGAGGAAGAGGAAAGCACCACCGTTGCCACACATGGTGAAACTGTACCAAGATATCAGAGAAAGAGGCATCAAGATCTTCTTGGTCTCTTCTCGTAAAGAATATCTCAGATCTGCCACCGTTGACAACCTCATCCAAGCCGGTTACTATGGCTGGTCCAACCTCATCCTCAGGTATAACTAAACCAGAAATCAAAAAAAAAAAAAACTCATTGTCTAAACCGAACAAACCCATATAAACCAATTATAACCGGATATTGAAAACCAACTTCTATTTGGTTTATATACATATTCTCTAAACCAAAATTAAGCTTGAAAAAACAAGGTTGTACACCACTCTAGTAAATGATTCTGGTTTACTCTAACCGGATTAGATAACCGGTGTACTAAAACGAGAAATACTGGACAATGCAGGGGAGTAGAAGATGAGCATAAGGAAGTTAAACAGTACATGTCAGAGAAGAGAACATGGCTGATGGGTCTTGGTTACAGAGTATGGGGAGTGATGGGAAGCCAATGGAGCAGCTTCGCAGGTTGTCCTCTTCCCAAGAGAACATTCAAGCTCCCAAACTCCATCTACTGTGTCGCTTGATCATTACACTGCAAAACTTTTTATTTAAACTTCTCAGAACAAGAAGATAAACCCATAAACAAGAGAGAACGGTTTTGATTGTGATTCTTATTTTTGTTTTTTCCTTCCGTGTCATCTTATATCAAGAGACTGATGAATAAAAAAAGTTTTTGTTATCAGTACTAACAAACAAACAAGTACGCTACAGAGAGCAATCAAATGAAAAATCAGAAACAATCAACCAATGATTTACAGTACTAGAATAGCGAAATATAGAATGAGTGCAGCACCATTATTTATTCTGGAACATTTATTTTGTTTGTCTATAAGTTAGCTGATCATGGGATGTAACTTATAACCAGCAATAGACTCCAAGAGCCATGTGTGACCAACGACCCTTGATCCAGTTTTGGTAGATAAAGCTTCTGCTTCATTTGCTCGTTGCCAAATAATCGTGACTTCTTCACCTAAACCACATCCAGGAGGAGGATCAATGTTGTAAACAACAACGGGTGATGATCTTTGGTCACCCACATTGTTGCTGCTTTCTGCACTTAGCTCATCCTCTGTTTTCAATATCGTACCACCAGCGACTTTAACTAGGTTCTGAAGGTCTTCTTTGTATCCTTTATAGAAGTCTCCATAGAAATAGAATTTCAAGCCATCAAAGAGCTTTGGTTTCTGCTTGTCAATGAAAATAACTAGTGAGTTAACCAAACAAAACACTTTTAAATTTTGATTTTTCTTTTATTGTTATGTTTCGATACTTACATTAGTTGCTGCTCTCAGTCTTGCAGTTTTTGGTCCATCATGACATCCTTGAGTGTCAGTATGAATCTCAAATGGTTCTTCATCAACAGGTTGAGAAGCTTCGAGACTTGCTTTCATCCCTGGAAACAATTACAGTTGTTCCATGTAAAGATAAATATTTACTATTAGTAAAAAGTAAAGAGCATATGAAATCCTGAGTGAGCAATTTAACTTACAGTCTGCATTGATGATCCATTTTCCATTGAGTATACCCATAAGAACTTTCAAGGTTCTTGTACAAGCCCCTTTATTGTCTGTAGAAGCAATCACATGTGTAACACTGGGGTTCCAGTACCTTGATATGGTCGCATTGAATTTAGTAGCTAACTTTTCCATCAGGCGCTGGAGAAAAGCAATGCAATGAGAAGATTAGTCTTCAACACAAACAATGGGGTTTCTTGGTTGCCTTGAGGTAAGAAGAAATGCTTAGTACTAACCTTATCACTCTGAGAGAGTGCTGATCCACAGATAACAAGATCTTTTGTAGTATCAGGTTTCTTATCCAGAGAACAAAGCTCGGCAGGATTCCTGAGAGAAAAGGTAATGGGATTATTAGTTAGTTTTCATAAGAAAAATAAAGCTATACTGTAAGCCTTATCAAAATATGCTGCAAGAGATTTGATACATTTTTGGGAAGGGCTCAGCTCTGGACGAGCGATGTCTAGATTTCTCGTTCGGGAATTTGACAGAAGAATGAGCCGGACAAAGCAGAAGAAAGTCTTCCTGTAAAGACCCCAACAAAAATTCACATTACATTTGGAACTGTTGTAAGTATTATTAAGATATGCAGATGAGAACATAAAGAATGTGGCGAAACATACATTGTCCCACCGGCATTTGGACATCTCCCGTGCGCATGGAACATGGTAGCTCCTACGGCAGGACTTGACATAGCAGCCTAAGGCAGCTCCTTTCAGACTGCATTTAATGCATTTCATTTTCAGTCCCCTTGCTAGTTCTGCTTTCAGGTTCCTCACTGTCTCACCTTCAAAGTAAACTTGTGGTGCCCTGAACAATCATTCAGCTGCTTTTAGTACTTTTTATCATTCAAAAGGGTTTAATACTCTAAGCCAAATTCTATACAAGGGATTGGCAAATGCTAAAAGTTTTGTATACCATTCAATACATGCGCTATGGACATGGATAACATTGGAGCGGAATATGTCATCTCCAACCACTGGCATTCCTCTTGAATAATGCAGCATTTCTCCAGTGGCCTAAACAAAAAATTGATCCAACCAACTGAGTAAACCGCACAACAACAACAACAAAATGCTTAGATCACAGGACATGAGAAAGACTTTTTTTTACCTCAGATACCCTATCAGATTGGCAGAATCCTGATAGACCATTAAGAGTCTATTTCAGGAAGCAGAAGAAGGTTGCAGAGGAGTTGAGTGTGTTGGAAGTAAAGGGAGATGGATGACGTGGACCAGAAGGAAGGAGGAGATGCTGAGCATATAAATAGGAGGAAGATTTTTACTTTTACGGTTATGCAAATTGTAATTGTGAACTCATTGACGAGATGAGTCAATACAGATCGTTATGAGATCTGGAGTTGTATAGTTACATTTG